>JAHZNJ010001982.1:0-29491 GCA_027744475.1 Lepidocyrtus cf. sotoi NNG-2020 | reverse complement strand
GCCCGTTTATTTGGGAAGTAGATTAGGATTACCACTGCAAAAATATATTTTATTACCTCCTGCAGTAAGTAAAAGTATTTAGATATTTGTAGTCACTAACGCCCCTAAAATTAGCAAAACTTTCGGGTTTTAACGTAACCTTCCTTTCTAGGTATTCGCAGACAACATCCTCCAAAAAATATTTTTACTGGCAAATTAAGTCCACTTTTAAATTATAACGTTGCACAGAAATGAAAACAGTTATGTTATGGGAAAGAGTTTATAAAAGATACGATGATGCAATACTGCTACTACCTCTGCCTTAGTTTCCTTCGATAAGAGGGAGAGAGGGATAGAGGAAGAAAACAAACAAAAGGAGCAAGATTATTTCCATAGTCAAAGTTGTGAAAGGTTATGCATTGTTATAATTTATTCTGTTTGCTAATCACATCACCACTACATACTACGGCTTGCACTGCACAAGTAAGGCATACAGTAATAGTATGACTGGTGTGGTACTTTCTAAAACGTGTAACGTGCATAATTAGCCTTTGTAACAGGGGTTACTCTAAGCTGGGAGTTCTTTGGGTAATATTATTGACAGTTAATTCTTTACGTCCTCAAAGTAAAAGTTTTGCAATTAAGCTAGAAATGGAAAAAAGTAACGAAACATTGTTGTAGCATCTCAGGTTGTAATGTAATAGCAGCGCAGTATTTCGGTTTCCAACAATTTTCTACAAGCAAAATCCAAAAATTTGCAACATTACAAAACCGACAATTGTCGTAAATGGA
Organism: Lepidocyrtus cf. sotoi NNG-2020; assembly: GCA_027744475.1. NCBI lineage: Eukaryota > Metazoa > Arthropoda > Collembola > Entomobryomorpha > Entomobryidae > Lepidocyrtus > Lepidocyrtus cf. sotoi NNG-2020. The sequence goes on along the minus strand of JAHZNJ010001982.1, from coordinate 28,720 downwards.
GAGGAGGCTACTAAAGGTGGACATAACCTAACAAAAAGGGTTAATACCATTAAAGAAATACTACAAATTAAACGGAAGTACATACCTAAGGTCTCTATGTGCACAGATATAAGACACTGTCCTATTTTACGCTACTAGAAAACCAGTGGTATTAGCTGCTGCAGCAGCGATTTAAATACTATCCTAATCTACTTCCCAAATAAACGGGCAACGGTTATTAAGGAGCAAAGGATAATATAAATAAATTTCTCTTTCCACTAAATAGCTAAGCGGTTTAGAGACAAGTGGAACATTACATTATGTATTAGGTTGAAACATTATTTAGTAATTACATACATATTACATTATTCGAGAAAATCCTTCCAAAAGATGTATCCAATGCATAGCAAAGCTAAGCTTTAAAGTCCACTTGCAAGAAATTAAAAGAGTTAGAAAAAGACAGAGAAAGAGAGAGTAAATTAAATACAATAATAAACGCTTTTTTAAAAGAATGGAAGGACGAGGTCGAAAAGTTTTCGAAAACGCTTGTTTTAAATCGAAGCAACGAAAGGAATTGAACATGCGTTTTTCTGCAAAATTATTCTATCTGCAAATGAATCAGTTATTTGTAAGCTTCAGGCTTGCTTTAAATTTGCATATCGAATGCAATTTTACGGCAAGGATAAAATGCAGTAGATAGCCAACCTGACCTTTTCTCGTTACATTGTTTTATAAGGCTCAGCTGCAACTTCGCAACTTTTGGTAACCACACAAGCTATTAGCAAGTTTCATTAAAATCAGTTCAACCGTTATCGTACTGGCGGACAGACAGACAGACAAACTTAAACCGTAGTATGCTATAAAAAGGGACTTTTTTTTGCGAAAACTGGCACTGACATTCTCTTATTCTTCTTGCCCTATTAGAATTACTTATAGCTCACCATTTGCCATTTACCGTCATCTTCAGACGCAATGTCTGGACTTGTAGCGTAGTACATAACGTAACATTCGAAGTTAGAAAAAACCGTTTCCTTTCCTCATCTTCATAATTATCGTCGTCATGCTCATGTGTATGTGTGTGTGTGTGCTGAAGATATAAGTGGAGTCACATTGTCTACCTACTTAATAGTAAAAAACTACTACTACCTTTTATTTAATGGTCTCCATCCTTATCCTGGAGCGGGATTTTATCAAAAAAGAAGGAAAAAGAAAAAAAAAAACTTTTTATCCACCGTTTTGTCTTCTTTCTCTTGACTTCCAACCTAAAGGCTAAAAAGCTACGCATTTCCGCTCTTCTCTACTATAGTTATAGAATGTCTATTGCATTAGCATCCTTTCTCTTTTAGTACTACAAATAGAAAAAAGTTACGTCGTTTCACTCTCTCTCTTTCTATTTCCAGTTTTTTTCTTCCCACAAAGAAAAATCTATTTACCCTCTCTCTCTCTCTCCGCCGTTAAAAAGTAGAACTTGTACTTATACGCAGCTAGAAGGAAAGGAGTTAATATGGGTTATCTCTCACCTTAGGTAAGTATGCAAGCAGCAGAAGTAGCGGGATAGCATTTATTATTAGGTATATTATGAATTGTTCCTTTAGTTATCTCCTTTTTTCCTCTAGACCTACCACTACCACTACTCCAACTGATGAAGATGAAGTCAAGTCATTTTATTTTTCTGAATGGTTTACTCTTGAAAATGCCTAAAGTATGAATTTTATGAGATATAAGTGGGCTGGAATGAGTATAAAAATTGAAACTATATTCATATAATATAGAGCATTGCTGCTGGTAGTGGCAATAATAGTAATAATAATAATATAACGTAGCTTGGAATAACGTAACGTAACGTATTTTATCCGACTCGGCTACTCCAAAATACTTCTTTTCTTTTTCTGAGAGGATGCGATGAAGATCATGCTGATGCTGGTGTAGTGCTGCTGCTGCTGCTGCTTTTCTTTGTATTCTAAAAAATATGAAGAAAGCTGGAATTGCTTTGCCAAAGCAAGTTCTCTTCTTCTTTTTTGTAGTTTAATAGGAAGAGTATATTTTATGGGAAAAATAAGTAGGGGAAGAAGTAGAAATTTTGAAGAGAAAGTAATATAAATGGTTAAAGAGTAAAATCCACCCAACAGAAATACTTTTTTGGAATGCTATTGCTGAACGAAAGAACGTCGTTTTTGTCGTCTTCTCGTTCTTTGTTTTCTTCTTACAAAAGAATTTCATCTGATTCATTCAATGGTACAGTTTTTGAGGAGGGTATCAAATAATGCAACTGTAGTTAGTTATGAAATCTCTTTTTCTTTCTTTATTTCTCTCCCTCTCTCTGAAATCTTTCTTACAAAGTAGTTTAGGTTAAGCAGTGTAGAAAATAATGCTCTAGTGGTGTGGTAGGGCAAGGCAAGGCAAAACAGTGGCTATAGTTACCTATGTGGAAGATTGTGTAGAAAAAGAGTTGAATAACAACTTCTTGCATGTATCTCGGTAGTTTAAGGGAAGAAGAAGAAGATTTTTCTTATATTGGGCCATCATCGTAGGTAACGTAAAACCATTGCAATATCTAAAAGGGAAAATAGAGAGACAGAGAAGCGAAGAGAGAGAGAGAGAGAGAGAGAGAGAGAGAGAGAGAGAGAGAGTTGAACGTTTTTGTGTCGAGAGGCTCCAAATTTATAGGCCATTAAATAAAGGCTTATTATGCCCCAACTTCCTTTTTCGCACAAGGAAAAATAGGCTGGCGTACGTGCGATCCTCCCGTAGCAGGCAGGCAAACACACACATTTCAACTCATAAGAAGAGATTTAAGGACGAAGTAGCAAACGAAGAAGAAAAAAAAAAGAAAAAGAAGAAGAACGGGATTTTCGCGAGTTTCAGAAGATGGACAGAGGGAGGAAAGAAGTAATAGCAGTAACAAAGAGAAAGAGAGAGAGAGAAGAAGAAAACGGCTTTTTGTTATTGCTTTTTAAAAATTATATGTTGTTGTACAAGTTATAACTATTTTTTAAAATAATAATAATAATATTCCTAAAATACTTACTCATACCTACCTATAGTATACACACTACTACATTTTTACTTTAGGACTATCTGTTTGTGATTTGACTCCTGTTAAAATTACTTCTTTCTATAAAAACGGTAAAAAAGGAGTTCAAGCAGTACACACGTATTATTTTCACATATAGGTATCTAATGTAAGTAAGTATTACCCAGCGACAGTAAATAACGGAGTAAATTATTGTTAATGAGAAAATATCTCTGCTGTTGCAAAAGAAGTTTACTGGAAACTCTAGGCAAAGCAGTAGCAGTTGTTGCTGCTGTTGTTGTTGCCGTAAAATAAATTTTCTTTCTCTTCCTCGCAGATTTGCAAATTCTTCTTACGTACTTAGTTTACTTTAAATAAAGGATGTGAGGTAGAAGAAGGAAGAGTTTATTCTTTAAATATTTAAAGGTCGAAGCGTTAACTCACTCTCTCCTTAACATACATAAATATACAAAGTATGATAACATATATTGGCCTTAAATTAACTCACTTGTTTACTTTTCCTTTCACCTCTCTTTCTCTCTTTCTTGTTCTCCTTCCGTTCTGTCTACATTCTCTACTATTACAATTACAACTGCATACTCTCTTTTTTGTTAATAACTCATGAAAAAATGATGGATTGGAATGGGATTTTGTGTGTATACTGGTGAGAGAGTGAAGAGACCTAAGATAATATGAAGGGTTCATCAAGTACAGTAGCGTAAGAGTACTGAACTTTAACTGGCAATACAAATCTTTAGTAAAAATAGAATACCCATTGCAAAATAAAGTACATCTGATTATTCATTTCTAACAAAAAAGGGGTTTTCACTCGCATTCTTTCTCCTATAACAGTGGCTCACATTATAGTATTAGTAACGCAAAATGCAATAGTCGTCCATCCTTCTTGTCCTGTGATTCCTGTTTTTTCGTTAGTCTGTAGTTTATTGTTTGTTGTTGTAGACTGTCGCTCTGTCAGGAATTGTTTTTATTTTAAAGTGAAATGAAAAGTTATTTGTATGAGCCACACGGGACTATGCTTTGGATTATTAAAATAAAGTGAACTGGAAAAAGAAGTAAACATTTTGTTTCAATTTAAAATAAAACTTTCCATATAACACAGTATCCTTACCGTGTTTTTGTGTGATCCTGGTCCAGTTCATTAAATACATAACAAGAAAATAACAAAGGTTTTTCAATTCATCAAGAAATAAGTTAGCTAAGAAAGCATCAAAGTCAATTAGAGCTGACTTTAATGTAAAAAGGAATGTAAAGAGCACATGTATAAATGTGAGTGACTAGGTCGTCGGTCACATAAACATTTAACTCCCTCGCAATAAATTTACTGTTATTGCATATCATTCCTTACCATACATCATTCGTATTAAATAAACTATAAAGTTTTTTTTATAGAAAATATTATATATGTAATTTTTAAATGCGTACGAGATTTTATAAGGTATTTAAAAGTTTATACTGTTGGAGAACAGAGAGTCTAGAGGTAGAAGTGTAAGAATTTACTGAATGAATGAAATAAAGGCGCTGAATATATGTATTGCTACCAATGTTGGAAAAAGTTCAATCTGACACTTTTCGTTTTGCATTGCATACATGCGTTTTTCTTCTAAAAAAAGTATACTATTATGCATTAAATTTACAACGTATGCGTGGTGGTAGCGGTGCGGTTACTAAGTTCTAAACATTTTTACTAACTATAATAAAAATAAATCACTTCCTACTAAAAATAGTTCCGATGATCATAGTTTGAGAGAGAGATGGAAAGAGAAAGCAGAGGAATATTTCCCCTCGCTCTATCGGTCTTGCTTGCTCTTAGGCTTGTTGTCACTCTCTCTATTCAATTTTCTGGACTTTCCATTGCTTTTGTGCATGTTAGTTAGACAGGTCCATTAAAATAATCAATTTTTGTCACAACTCCTCTCTTACAACGTCTCGTCTCTCTCAATAAATACTTTTTCTAGCACTTTTTAAAAATAGTTTTGCTATAATATACATTCATCGCAGGCGAGAAACGGAGTTGGAAGCGAGAGTTTTTTCAACAAAACGAGCGGCATATTATTACATCGCTTTGCAATGCATTGCTTTGCATCGATACGGCTTTTGAAACAGGAGAAGCAAAAACCCGAGAGAAAGAAAGAAATAAAAAGGACGAAAATTTACTTCAAGTTTGCGCCTGGTTTAGGAGCTAAAATTTATGTGGTTTGTGTACAAGTTTAAGCTGCTGGTTAAGACGACTTTGTCTATAAATTGGATTTTTTACACCGCATACTTCACCACCACGCACAAACACAGAAAAAAACAGAAACGAGAAAAAAGAGTTCGATCCACGAATTCGTTTACTATCAAAGTGAAAAAGCTTTTCATTGCTTTGACTGTGATATTGGTTATGCAATAGTTGCATGGATGACGAGGGTGATGATTCTCCTTGTTTTTTTCTTTCATTCATAGTAGAGGATAGATCCATAATAATATTATGTTTGTAGTGTCAGTAGGAACAAGTACATTAAAAATGTAAGGTCGTGTAGAAACTAAAGTAAAGACGGATGATCGGTGTGTTCGTGGTGGTGGCTGGTTACTTTTATCAAAAAAAAAGTAACGAACCAAACGAGCTAATACTTATTTTTTACTTACTTTTTCCATACTTCTTTGAGTGTGGTGGTAGTTGGTTGGTTACTTTCAAATATATTATGACAAACTCATAAAAGTTTGATGGGCGATGAGGAAGGTTTCCTTTGTAAAAGTTTCTTCGGGGAAATTTTTTTTGGGGAAAGAGAAAGAGAAAGAAAACGAGAAGCTAACACAAAGTGAATGGGGAAATAGGATGAAAATTTAGGCCATTTTCGTGATCATGGTGATGATGATGATCATGCCTTTGCCTTTTTTGCCTTGATGAAAGTTTACTTTCAAGTTTCAAGAGAGAAAAAAATGAAAAATCCTTATCGCTGATGATGATCCCGATGCTGCTGCTGCCCTGCTTATTAAGGAGAAGATGGCTTACAAATTTTCCTCGTGATTAATGGAGCAGTCAGATTTAAAAAATTCGGGAAAGTAATATTTCTTTTAGTGGAGAGAGAAAATAAAATGTAATTACCTACTTCAGATTTTCTTTTCCTAACTTAAAGAATAAGAGAAGGGCAGACCTAAAAACCAAATAGCCATAATAACAACAGAGAAAATAAATGGTGGAGCTGCTCGTAATGAACTCTTTTTAAAACTAATTTAGTTACTTATTTTTACACGACAATTAATCATAAAAAAGTGAGAAAATGCAATTTCTTCTTCTTTTGTAACTTAAATTATCGAGATTTTATTATTATACTATCCTGAATTAGTTTTGTTGACTCCATTTTCTTACTAATCCTTTATTTGACCCACTGACGATGAAGGAGAAAAATTAGGCGGAGAAATAAATGTAATTTTTGCAGACATCTTTATCTATAATAATATATGTGGGTAGATGAAGAAATTGCGTTGTCTGGACAAACAAATATATATTTATTCTAAAAAATCTTTTCCTTCCTCTCAACTCTTCTTTTCTCTCTTTTTTCGATAAAAATTGTAAGTCGTAAAGAGAAGGGAAAGAATAACATCCGCAGCAATAATACGATGATGATGCTGATGATGATTACAATAAAAAATAAGGTGGGAATGAGAGCGTTAAGTATTACGTATACAAACTCTTTCCATCAGAAGCAAACACACATACACACACACGAGGCAGACAGACACACAAACACCCACAGACAAAATCCGATGAAGGCATTTCGATAGATAATGGCTTCTGTATATCAATGTCTATCGGCTGTCTGGCAAATTTCTTATTTTTTCCTAAAAAATATATAGATAGGTAGTTTTAAAAGAGGTATATCAAGGAAGAAAGCAAAATGGAAAAATATGTATGGAGAAAAGTTTGAGAGAAACAAATGTTTTGATACTATACTATAAGTAGTCCAACTTGTATTTTAGTTTTAGTACGTGCAGCTGCTACTGCTACTGCGAGTGGAAAATGACGAAGATGATAATATGGATTATTCTATCTATATTGGTAGAGAGAATGCTTAATAACGACATGCAGTGTTTTCTTCTCCTTAAAAGGATTATATTTTGTATGTATGTTGAGCGTGAAATGTAAACGAGAATTTCTTGAATAAATACTTTTTTGTCTAGAAGAACATCTCATGCAATGCCACGCCATGCCACTATTGTGCAAAGTAAGCTGTTAGGAAAGTAGAAAAGGGAGAGAGAGAGAGAGAGAGAAAGAGTAAAGCAGTTCACTTCAGTAATGAAGAAAGTTCAATGAGCCATTGCATAATTTATGTGTTTCCATCATCTGATTCTCCTTCTTCTTATTCCTCTCCAGGCTATGGAGGAGTTGGCCCGAAGACCTCATCAGGGAAAATTGCGACGATGATCTACGCCGTATTCGGGATCCCAATCATGCTCTGGTACCTTTCAAATGTGGGATCACTTCTGGCAAAGATCGCCCGATTTGTTTGCGGGAGAGTCTGCTGTTGTTGCTGTTGTAGGGAAGGAGGATCCAGCTCTGGGAGCACCTCATCTGCGTCCTCATCAGCAGCACACAACACAAGGAAAGTCTCGGATCCGTACTACAACAGCATGAAACCAGTGGACGGCGACCTTCATCATCATGGTGGGCATCATCATCAGCAGCATCGAGGCCCGAATAGTCATAATAATGGTAAAGACGATCATCATCTGGATGAGGAAAGGGGTGGAGGGAGTGATGAGCATCGCGTGAGCATCCTCTTCATCCTCATTCTTTGCGTTTCGGTACTCTTAGGCTATGTGTGCTTGGGCTCGTATATTATCTCCAAGTGGGAGAAATGGAGATTCCTGGACAGCTTCTACTTTTGTTTTCTTACCCTCACAACAATCAGTTTCGGTGACAGTCGTGCTCATAAGACTGGTAAACTGGAAAAATTTAATCAGAGGACGGAGTGGTTCTGCTCATTCTACATTCTCTTCGGGATGGCCCTCACCTCCATGTTTTTCAATATCCTCCATGAGGAAATCTCCCATCGGTTTAAGAGATGGAAGAGACACTCCGGCCAGGGAGAGCATCCTGGCATTGACCAGAAAGAAAATAATATGCATGGTGGTGGTGGTATGAAAGGGAATAAACATCAACAGCAGCAACAGCAAAACCAACAACAACAACGTCGACCTGTAGAAAACTCGTACTCCGTTCACTTCATGAACTTCTCGCCAAGCAATCCTACTGCAAGTAGGAATTTCACGGAGGAGACCCTCCTTTCCAACGAAATCCATACGAGTCGGGCCATGATGCAGGAGCCCCCTGACAAAAATTCTTATGATGAGGATCAGGATCTCCCGACAGACTACATGAGCCATCCTTTACCACCACCCAGAGAAGTTTACACTTCTCATCCTGTGTTCCCTAGATAAATATATTTAAGACGTAGGTATGTATGTATGTATGTATGTGTGTGTACCCAGATTAACTTTTTACTTACTTCTTTTACTACAAACACAAACAATTCTACGAAAAAATCTGAAAGAAGAGAAAAGAAAGAAATGTTTTTTTTTCTCTTTGATTGATTCGGCCACCACCATCATCATTGAACATTCAACTTCACTTTAACTTCAACAACCAACAAAAAAACTTTTCAATTTTTACTTATTTTTTCACTAAACGAGTGATAAAATGCTAAAACGACGAGATGTGCGACGATGCGAATGCGAGGATTGTTTAACTTTAGTGAAAAGAAAGTCGATTTAAGCAAATTGTTTGTAAATAGAATAATAATATTTGACTGTGTACTAAATGTAAAGTGTAATAGTAACTTTTAGAAGGGGAAAAGGTAAAAAAGGAAAGTCCAAATTCAAATTATTCATTCGTACATTCCCTACTTTAAAAAACAAGAAACTACCAAAGCTGGCGTTAAATTTAAAGCACTAATGCGATTGATAAAGTTTTCTGTCCTTGGGTACTAAGGAGGAACGCTATTGTTTCCCTGCGACATCAGCCCAACGTATCCAGCGCCAAATTTTAAAATTACAACATCTAGCAAGTGACACATCATTCTGACCGTATTGACGTACCGGTGTTTTCGTAAAAGGTCAATTAACTTGCATAATATCTGCAAAAATATGCACATTTGCATATTTTATCAAATTGGCATTTGAGTTTTTAGAAAAACTGTTTAAATCGTCGAACTAGCTTATCAACTTACCAGCTGTTTATTGTACTTATCTTTATCATATTATTATCTATCATCATAATATATAACCTATGCATAAGCATATGTAACCTTCTTCTTTTTAAACTTTCGCTTTACTTTCAATAATTTAAGACAATTATGGAAAATATGTCTCTGGTATTTATGTACTGTACAATTTTATACCGTTTTTGAAAAGCGTTGGTGCTTTTCTGATCATTTGCATTATTTCTACCCACTTATACCGGAAATACAAAATTAAAAAATCTATCTTCTTAAAAATAATTCTAAGGAAAACTTTTATATCTCTCCAACCGTAAGAAATAAAAATAACTTATTAAGTAAATTAGTAAATATTACAATACAACATATAGAACCTTACAATATAACACTATTGGTGCATACATAACATACCTTTTTAATTATATTGATAACAAAAATTATTGCACTTTGAAAAATAAATCATTCAACCATTTATCTTTGAATTCGGGTGGTAGCTTAATAGATATTTTTTAAAGAAAGAAGAAAATATTGTAGTCATTTTTATTTACTTAAGTAGTCAAAGCGATATATAGTCTCTTTGAGTCCGTATTAAGCCAAAGACAAATTATACGTGAAAACAAACCCTACCTAACTTGTACAGTATAGTTATAAAAAGATTTAATCTTTATCAAATTTATCTAATATTAAAATATAGTGAAGTATTTAGTAACCTAATTAAGATATTTCAGAAAATCAAAAATCAATTTACATCTCCTCTTCTGATCGGATTGAATAGGATAGAATAACAAGTCAAGAATTATAAATGATTTAAAACGAATTTAATGTAATATAAATATATAAACTACGTAATGTATAGTCATTTTAATGAATACATTAGTCAGTGTCCCTGTCCTATTTATAATACGGAACAATTATGTTTATAATGATGATGATTTTTTTGTAGAGATAAGCGTTTTGAGGGTACTTCTTGTTACAGACTATCAAACGATTATTGTTATGACAAGACAAATTAAAAAATGATGATGATTGCGCGTTGCGGGTGTGGATAACACAATATTTTGTACTAAAGTTATTAAGCATCATTATGTACGTAAAAAATTAATTAAATGGAGAAAGCAGGAATGTTTTTTTGAAATACGATTTTACACAATAAAGAGATATACAACAAAATGTAAGATTTTTGTACATGCATTGCATTCCTTCCAAGAAACATTTTTACGATGGTGTTTATTTTTTTCAAATGTTGAAGTTACTGCTACGATTATTCATTATTACGAAAAATGTGTAATTATAGAATCAATATTATTGTGAGAGGTAGATTGGGAATGTGTTCGTGAATGAACTATATAATTTCTTAGCATTGAAAATGTTTGATTTTGTATAATGTATATTCCACTTCTAATCGATCATCGTCAGCTTTAAATGTCTAATTAATTATTGAGGATTTTAGTATAACAAAACATTGTGACTCTTACATTGTTATACTATAACTTATTGTACTTTGTTTATAAACGGTTTTGCTGATCTCGTACTTTGTTGTTATTGTTATTTATTATTAAGATTAATTAATAGAGTAAGTTATGGAATGGACATTTTTAACAAAAAAGGAAGAACGTGTAGAAGAAGAAAAAATCTGAATCTGGTCGATAATAACTAAAAAAAAGCGCAGTTTGACTTTGTAAAATTAAATTAAGCAGGTATTATAATAATTATGCGTAACGTAAAAGTAATAATAATAAAAAATTTAAGCCATACTTAAATAATAAATTTATTGATTTGTAAAAAGTATTACACTGCTGTACCTGTATAATGAAAATGGAAATTATTGTCGTCGTCAACGAAGACGAACGAAAATGTGTGAAAATGGGAATGAGTGTACGTGTGAGAAAATATTCTTACGAGATAATTACTATATTAATTATTATTAGAAATAGTATAAAATATATATATAACTTACCTAATCATCATAATAATACTGAATAATGTTTATATTAATTACAGTACTAAATTATTAATAGAAAAGTTAATTAAGTAGGAACTACAACCTTCCAGCATTGTCACGACAATGAATTTTGTTTGATTCAACTCCCAAAATCATATAGCTTCGTAGGAGTTTCTGCAGATATGAATAATGAAAGGGTGAAAAAAAAGTGCGTAAAAAGCCATTTTTGTTTCATCATAATCACAATTACTTAAAACGAAAAATTAATTACCCTTTCTATTTCTTCTAAAAGGTTTCTTATTATATATTAAATTACGATTAAAAGGAAAAAGTAATTTAAAGTATTTTGCAATTTGTATGAAAACGTTTTGGTAAATTTGAAACTGGTGAATGTGGTATGATGAGATGTTTTAGCTAATAATTACTTAAAAATAATTACCTACATTTGAAGTTATTTTCCCAATAATATGATAATGTGGTTGTTTTGCTTGGTTTTTCTGATTGAAGATTATTTATAACTATCAAAAATATTTACAGAGCCGCTTAGATCTTTTTACCAAACAAAATTTTTGTCTTTTAAAAGTATTTTCCTTTTTTCATTAATTCGATTTCTCTCCAAGAAATACTTATACCTTATATGAAAAATAAATGAAATATTAATACAACGAGGAGATTTTGAAATGAAATTTGAAAAATAATAAAAATCAAAACACCCTCCAATACTTATAATGCACTTAACAACCCAAATAAGATAGTTTCAATCCTCCTCTGTAGTTTAATTAATATATTGATACAAAACTTTTCCTCGCATATGATTACCATTTATCACATTGTTTTATTAATTTGGTGTAATAATTGATTTTATCACCTACATTCATAAATAATTTAATGTGTATGTGAAAGAAGAACAAAATTGTAAAACGAACATTAAGCAGATACTAACTATGTTAAACAATTTAAGATGTGTGTAAGTATGGAAAGAATCAATATATTAAAATTATAATTAACTTGACAAGTTAATAATAATAATAAAGATTTGTTTAAGTGATCAATATCGAAATTCAACACAGCGTAAGAATTATTTATCATCAATCGCATCATGTCTGTCATATAAGCATTTTCTTAACTAGGTGATAATATTACAGAGACATACTTCATTTATTAAGAAACAGACAACAGAGAAAATGCAAAGATGGGGTAACGCGCGACATGTCATTTAACTACAACTTAATCTATTACGATTTGCAAAATGATTAAGAAAAATTTTTTTTATATCTTCAAGGCAATTCTAAAGCTTCCGTTATTGAAAAAAAGAAGCGTAGGTGGAAGGAGGCATAAGTACGAAATTATGCGTTTAGTAAGAAAATTTTCATACGAAAAAACGAGTCATTATATAATAAGTAAATTCATTGGAAATTGATGTGGATGGACGAAAGCAACGAGAAGAGAACTATGCATTATATTAGCAGAGTCAAATTAAAGTGGACCAAGACAACAGCCCATTCAAAAGTAAATACAAGAAACGGGAGGGAGCCCAATCATCGCCGTCAAAGCAAAATATAATAAATAGTACCAAAAAGCCGATGATGATGCACAACCCAGAGCTTCAAGTGTTGTGGAGTGAGTAGCCCGACTTCAAGAAAATATATTCCCTTCTCGTTTTCAGTTCTTGGTAAGTATATAGCCGAAAGCAGCTGGAGAAAAGAGTATTGACTGACTGTATCGACCAGAAAAGAGCCAATTTGTAAGAAGAAGGAGGAAAACACAAGACCAGTATGTATTATTTTATTGAAACAAAAGAAAAAAAGTAAACATTGACGGACGGACATCTCCTTGTTTTTATGTGAGCTGAGCTGTCACTCTTTTAAACAATAATTTCATTGTTAGTTTTTCCCAATCTTCCTGCACAGTGTCATTTTTTGTTGGAATAATATTGTTATTTATTATTTCTTTTGTTGTTTAGTGATCCTATTACTTTGTTTGTTTATATCGTTTCCGGTTTATAAAATTGCACCCAGATTCGATATTTTCAAATATCATCGGATTCATTTAAGTAATTATTCTTGTCATGTTGTAATTTGATTTTAATTAATCGTTTGCAATTTCTGTTTTCGGAATTCATTGGCTTTTAGAAGAAATCTAATAATACAATGGCGCTAGTTCTTTGATGAAGGTGGGATTTTAAGGTAAATGTTTACTTACTTTGACTTTTACTGCCTATAACCAACTTACAGAACGCAGCCTAGTTTTTATATCAAATCAAACCATCCAAAAGCTGTGAAAAATGTAAATTATTGCATGGATTTACTTAAGTTTGTGTGTGTCCATTACGCAGGATTAACATTCAGTAATCGCAATTTTATTGCCATGAACCAACTTTATCAAAATTGACCCAGTTTTCTTTATTCGGGATTGCAAGAAGGGTGAGCTGAACGAGTTACTTTAAAATGATCAAGTAATAATAATTTGAACATAGATTAGATATTTTTCCGTTCTTCATTCATACATGAAATAAAGCGTAGCTCAAATCTCAATGCCAAATAAAAGTTTTTGAGAGTATTGATTTATGTATATTTTATTTATTTTTATTTTATTTTTATTTATTTTACTTTGGCAGGGCAGGATCAACTTATCTTAACTGGAACTGATGTGAATAATTTTAATACTACGTAAGTCTACTCTACACAGTATAGCCTCTTCCACAACTATATATTCCTCCACTTAAAATCCAGACGGATTTTTAAGCAGTTACTACAAGATATTAGACTACTGAAGAAAAGAAACGACTTCCTTCCGGTTTGCTCAAAGCTATTGTAATAATATTAGTCTTCTACACGAAAAGTGTTTAATTATCATCAATTCACTATCATCATAATGGATCAAAACCGGTCGTGTACTGATGCAGTACACCCCCGAATATTGGACATGCAGAAGAGAAACAATAAAAGAGAAAATAACAACGGCTCATCCTCTAAGTCTTCATCATCTTGTTTTCCTGGGAAAGGTTCTGCTGAAACAAAAAATTCTTCCTCACGAAGACATGAATCCGGTCCTCCTGGTTCTGATTATAATCAGAATATTCCGAAATCCTCGAGCTCAAACTCGGGAAAATTTTCCTCCTGTCCTCAGGGAATTAGGATGTGCCGGACGATCTGAATTTTAGTTGTGTTGTAGAAGTAGTAGCAGCAGCAGCGAATATAAAATAAATTTCATGATAATTCTTATAGAAATAACTGAAAATTTGCGACAAAATTATTTATATTTCGATTCGAGACTATAAAAATAGTATTTTATGCTGAAATGCTTAAAAGTAAGAAAGGAAAAGTTATTGCATTTAGCAAATTTTATACTTTTTTATATTTAAATATTCGAAGTAGCGCAATGATATTATATTTATTTAAGTATTTATGAACGACTAAAGAAACAAAACGGAACGGAAACAAATAACCCAGTGTAATATTAATATTAGTAATGCGAGAAAGATCTGAAAATGATGACGACATGCAATGCAACGTTGCCTTTTAAACGAAAAGAAAAGTTTTAACTTAAATCAAAGTATTTTAATCTTACTTATAAGGTATTAAATAAATATTTAACTTATGATAAGCAGCGGTTATAATTTATTCTTTGTACTTACCATGTGTTATACTCGTTAGAAGAATAAACATGAATAAAAACGATAAGTAGGAAAGCTTAAAAGAAAGAATGAGCATTGCAAATTGGATTGATTATATGCCAAATCGTTGTGCTAAGATTGATTTAATTTTCACGTGGGTGCAAAATATGTGGGTAAGCAAATGCGGGCAATGCAATGCAACGTCATTAACAAAAGCAAGGGCTTATCGTTATCAATTGTCATTATCATCCAACTACTACTATTTTTATTCTTATGTGTATATTTTTATTTCATAAATATAATTAATATCCACCTCGTTTGTTGTCGTTGCTACTACATTCCTGCATTATTAAGTGCATACTAATTAATCAATTTGTAATCAATCAAGTACCAAAATGCTTGTACAATATTGAAGTATTTTACTAATCTGAATTGGAATGGCAGTTTTTTCTTTTCCTTACCAAAAAGTCACTTGCTTCGTTGTTGAAAATTCATATATATATTAGGAAACATTGAACAGATAAAATAACTAGCAATGACTAAGAAAGAATTTCGTTGCCCAGCATTCAACAATCATAAACAAACATTCATATTTATATGAATTATTGAAATAGTAATGCACTTTTTACAAAATTCCATTATTACACACCGAAGCTAGGTATATGAATCTCTCTGCATTTATACTTCTGCGGGTAAACAAACATTTTTATGCAGTAAATCTGTGGTTTTTAAAGATCATCGTCATAATCATGATCAATATTAACATTAAATATTTATAAAAAGACTTGCTGCCTATTATACCTATAGTGTACTCTAATTATATACCAAGCAATTTTATCTTATAGTAATTATATGCTGAACCTATTTTGCAAATTATTTGTTTGTTCTTGTGGTTCTCTAACTTATTGTGTGATTGTTAAATATTTGTGGTTTTTTCCTGAGAAGATATTTTAAATCTGTTTAAGTTCTTAAAGTAAACATTTTTTTTATTGTTTTTGGCTTTAAAGTTCCAAACTAAAACTAAACTATGTAGCTACAACTAAACTACTTATAAAGGTGGACTGGACACTGGACCGGTGATTGATGATAATGTGTCGTGCATCATCGTCATCCTAAACCAATTAATCACTACGTGCATTCATTTAACATTGTATCATCATCAACATCATGCTGTGTATAGGCCGAGTGTGGAGATCTTTTTAATTGTCTAAATTGTGTACTTGTCCCTTCACAAATCCTAATTAGTCAGTGTAATGCTGTGGTATAGTATCAATCGTCTTACGTAATTTTAGTACAATCTTAAACGCAACTAATTGTTTTTGCTAAATCTCTGATGAAATCAGCTACGATACAAAAAGTCACTTTATGTCATCATATCATCCTCTTCATTTTCACACAAGACAAACTATTTACTAAAGCTTGTTTTAGATTTCAGCCTAGTAACTTTTTTGTAGTGAGTGTAATGTGGTGACTGGTGAATAATGAAGGCGGTGAGTTCATTGCTCAATATTTTTATGGTTAGGCTACATATTTGTGTTATTCTTCTTTTCTACTTTCTTCTAAATAATTCCGTTATTAATACACATCATCATATCTCTCTAAAGATCAATAACGGTTTCACTTGGCGTACCCTTCCCAGCTGCTTTTAGTTTAGCTTCCATCTTCGAAATCATCTGCTGCATTCTTTTGATCTGTTGAAGTTAAAGACAATGAAAGAAAAATTCCGAATAAATTACCGTGAAAGCGTTTCAATTTTTTCTTTGTAAGTACAATCTTTAAAAAAGATTGAATGAGAAGGAAGTAGAAAGAATGGAATTCTATAATAAGAATTAGAAAAAAGTATACACATACCTCGGCCTCTTTCTGCTGCAACAAATCTTGCGGAGAATCTCCAGAAGAATCCCTCTTCAATTTGCTTCTCTCCCTGTTCCCACCTTGGGAGAGGGAGATTGTCCTCGCCCGGAAGTTTTCATAGTGGAGATCTTGAGTTGTCTCTTTGAGATCGTGCATATGAGATTGAATCAGCATTGTTCTTAACTTCCCAAAATCACTGTGACTTGGGTTTTCCACTAAATGTTTTTAAAACAAGATATAATTAAATAATTTTCAATGATATTGTCCCACTTCTCCAGCATAAAAGAGGCATAAAAACAAATTCGGATACCTTCGACGATTCCCCATGGGTATACCCTCCCCCTCAGCTTTTTCCCAGCAACCTCAATAAACGTATCACTGGATGCGACCGCAAATGGAATGGCAGCTTTCAGCTCCCGGTCCTGCTTTTTGAACTCTTCGTCCTCCTCTTCATCACATTCTGGGAATTGGTAGATCTGTGCAAAAATAAACTTTTTTACTTTACTCCTTTACTGAATAGAATTCAATAATAAATAAAAAAAACAGCTAAAACTTGATTTGATTGGGATTATTCCTTAAACTACATTTATACCTGGATTTGGTGAATCCTTAGATCCTCCAAGATCTGATCTTTCAATTTCCTCACTTCCGTCGGAGTTAATGTATCAGCTTTGGCAATGATAGGTATCACGTTGACACGAGTTTGTAGACTCTTTAAAGCTTCTATGTCTAATGGCCTCAGTCTTAAATAGCACAAAATAACGAAAAAAATTAAATTATTAAACAAATAAACTATCTTACTACTTATTCTTATTTTTTCTTTTTTTTGATTGAAAGGGAAAGAGAAAAGCCCAAATCATGTTATTATTTTCATTCCATTTACTCTATTCCCTTCCCCTCCCTCTCTCAATCTTTCGTTTTCCAGGATTATTAGAAAACTCAAAAAAATAATTTGTTGACCTATTTAGAAACTTTTCTCTGAAATATTTATTATTGAATTATTAGTAGGTAGTCCCGGAAGATATATTATGTGAGTTTGAGTTGATGATGTGATCAAAAGCTAAACCAAACACCGCGACCGCCACGAGCAGAGAAGGCAGAGTGGAGTAAATCACACGAAAAGGCATAATATCATTTCACTTCCTACTTTCTTACTTGCGTGGCTGCACATTGCCCCATACGGGAACGCCATTTACCTGCCCACCTACCTACATACATTTGCTCCGATTCTCCTCATCATCATCATCATTATTATTAATTATTAACTCATTGCAACAGGAAGTGTGGTGAAAGAGAAGTTCGTTTCGCTCTGCGTAAAAAAGCGACGAGGAGATGAGGAAATAGAGTAGCCCTACTAACAAACAATTACGTAAATTAGCAGAAGTCCTGCTGATACAGATACTTACCTGGAGTATCGATCACAGTGAGCCTCAGTTTCACTCCACGCTCTTCAATCTCTATCGTGTGCTTCTGGATTGTGGTTGTTCTCTTCAGCTTGTCTGAATTTCATTTCAGAAGTAAAAAAATATAGATATAAAAATCATAAAACATTTACACTCATATTACATTACTTATTATGTGGATTTCCAATGTTTGACAAAGCTTCAATCTCGTATCGTGTGCATGAAACCGAAAGGAAAGTTTGCGGTGGCAGAGATGCTGTAATTCCGGAAGGAAAGCGAGAAACGGTAAGTAAGAATGGAGCAAAATTGCTTTACAAAGCGCTACACGTGTTAAACTACCTATATCAAGATAAACTGACTGACATGATGAGTATGTTTGGAAATGAAGAAGTTTTGAGGGAAAAGAAAAGTTCAAAGTTCAGAGAAAGTTTGTTTGCAAAACGCTAAATTTGAGTAGGTGTTCAAAAAAATTATAAAAAGCTGGTTAAGATTAAAGTAATTACTGGTCTTTGATGATAACTCATTAAAGATGAAAAGCAAAAATTAACATATTATACAAACGATGTATGTAAGTCACTTAAGCTTAACCTTTTTACCTGTGACGGCAGGAAGTTTCCTGTCTTGATAAAAATCCGCTAGGAAAAGGCTGTTAATTAATGTTGACTTTCCAAGCCCCGACTCTCCAACAGCCATTAACGTGAAATCAAAGCCTTTCTTCACCGACTTCCTGTGAACTTGTTCCGGGAGTGTAGCAAAGCCAATTAAGCGCTCGTTCTAGAGGATAATATTTTCATAATAAAAACATACTCTCCCTCTATTACGCAAATGTTATTCAAAGCTGGGGGGCTCTTTTGAAGATGAAAAGGGAATCTACTAAAAAAATACAAACAAAGAATAATAAAAAAGACTGTTGGAAATTCTATTTTCTCACTCACCTCTTTTCCTGTACGGGGTAAAGTTTTAGCACGATAAGCTTCAGAAAATTTGAACTCGGCGGGAGGACAAGAGAGACAGAAAACATCGGGAATAGACTCAATTAAATTCTGTGTACTTTTACTAATTGACCCAATTATATTACTACCACCACCCATACTGCTATGCGAATGGGGCTGTTGATGTTGTTGCTGCTGACTAATACGGAGACCTATAGGTTGCTGCTGCATATAATACTGATGATGATGTTGATGAGTGCCTCCACCACCATGACCATGCGTTAATGGACCTGTAGGACGGTCATACGCTAAACTACTCGCAGAGATCCCACTTTTTGAGGGCGGGACCGTTATCACTTCTGACGAAGAAGGACCTGACGTCTGATGATGATGTTGTTGCGACGTTCTGTAGGATGCGTAAGGTCCTGACGATAAACTCGAGTATGAAGATAAGGGTTTCGAGATAGGATTACTGCTACTACTTGAATGCTGGGTGATTGGCAAAACTGGAGTGTAACGGAGGGGTTTATTGGGCATTATCCCAGAAGTGGAAGTTCCTCCACCACCAGTGCCTAGGCCACTACTGCTTCCAACACCACCAATTCCAGGCCCGGCTGAGGAACCAGCAGCACTCATGCTAGAACTGCCAACACCACTAATACCACTACCACCACTTGTGCCTCCTCCACCACCGATATTCAAGGTTGTTGGCCTGTCAACATTTCCTTGTACTGCTGCAGATGGCTTATTAGCCACATTCTTGGAATAGTATGGAGAGTACATACTTCCTTTCTTCGTCTGACCGAACTTTCTTATCATAAATAATAATAATACTAATAAAACTGGCTGATCTGATAATACAGATATTTCATGCCTTCCCCCACCACCACCACCACCATACACACTGACACAAACAAAGCCGTATCACAACAGCAGGACACAAAAGAACCAATCCGTCTTATTCCAATCTAAATTACTGCTGTAATAATCCAAGCGATAGTTTTTTTCATAAAAAATTGCGAATGCGAACTTAAGTAATTTTCGGCAAGTGTTTTAGTCTTAAAGAGTTGTAGCGCTGTTGAATCACAAAGTAATTTAAATTGTAGGAAGAGGAGGAGGCGAAGAAGAAGAAAGAAACAACAAAAAATCTCTGCAAAAAAACCTTCTTATTTCTTTGACACAACAGCGCGAGTGAGCGGCAATATTAGCCCAGCAGCAGCAGCAGAGGAAAAAAGCTCATGAGCTCTTTCTTTTAAGGAAATGAAAGCCTGACATGACATGAAAGAACGAGCAAGCACCTCCACTCCACTACTACCTTATGGGCCACGAAAATGAAGAAGAAGAAGAATGTTCATTTCATGACTGCTCAGATATGACTGACTCAAAATTCGAGAATGAAAATCCGTCTAACTCTTTTCCTCACTTCTGAACTGAAGAACTCTAAAAACCTTTAGAATTTTTGTATGTAGAAACGTAAAACGCTAAACGCTCCTCTCGCAGAAAACTTTACTTCCTCGTCCAGCAGACCACTTCGCTCTCTCATGCAAAAATGTTACTAAAGGATTTCTCTGTATGTCGCTCGCATTTTCCTCCAGCAGCAGTAACATATATTGTATAAATAATAATAATGCACTAACTTACTTTCTTACTTACTTGCTTACACATAAACCTAAACTAATGTAAATATTACACGAGATTTTGCTTCCTTCATCCTTAACATTCATCTCTTTTGAGGTAAAATGTTGACGACGACGACGACGACGGTGATGTTGATTATGACGATGAAAAGTTCCTCAGAGAGGAAAACGAACATTCATTTCTCTTCCACTAAAACAACGATAAATACAGCAGCCAGCGGTTTTCTTTTCCCTAACCAAACGACCATTATTACTACTACGCTTCTGCACTATCGCTTCTCTCTTGCCATTATATTGTTTTTACGAAAGGAAAACAATATTAATTTGCTTCACAGTTAAGTGATCCGTTTGCAATGAATTTTCTAATGAGCTTTTGAAAACGCCACATTAGAAGACCCAAAGCATCTTTTAGACCTTTAACAGTGCAACGTTTTATGCTAATAATGGTAACAAAAAATCATGTAAAAGCAGCAGCAGTTGAAGTACCTCCGCCTCCACCTCTTAAAACTGATAAATGATATTATGTAATAATAATGAAGTGGTGGTTAAAGCGGTGCTGCTAAACTTTTTGTTGGTAGCGATGAAGTTAAAGTAAATGATATCGATTCATAATATTATTCTAGGATGCGGTGACCATGTAGTATGGTGGATGGATGGTGGTGTGGTTGGTTGGTATGGTATGGGAAGTTTAGCAATGCAGAGATTTTTTCAACTAAACTTTTTTTACGGATTTGGATAAATGTCAAACTATGACATTTGATATGATTGGTGTTTTAAAGGAAGACAGAGAAATAATAACGTTCCAGCATAAAATTGTAATACCAACTAACCAACAACAAAATGCGAAATGAACATGAACTCTTTCCTTCTCTCGACTGACGGGAGTTATTCTGCTTTTATTTGCCGACGATGATTATGATGAGTTTTTATTGGAAGGCTATGCCACGCAATGTACATACACGCAAATCCTTATTTGTAATTCATAAGAAAAAGCTATTAAGATTTGGTATCGTTATAATATAAGAATGCAAGGGATGAAAAGGAAAGTGTTTTTTGAAGATCAATCAGTCGTCAAATAATGTTTATGAAAGGAAGGAGAGAAGGAAGGAATCTGCTGTTTTAGTTCTAGATGAACGTAAGATCATTAGATTGCAGATTGCTGTAGTGATAACAAATAGCTTTCGTTTCTGTGATTATGTACTACAACAACATAATATTATTTTTAGAAGCCATTTAGTCATCACTATCACATAAAATACCTTTCGAATCTTGCTGGTTTAATTTCAAGTAATTATTCCATGGAAATAAACCTCTAAATTTATATAAAGCTCTATAATATATATTTTTTATTGTTTTCGAACCGTTCCATACAATCATAAGTCCAGTTTAAGATTCTTCATTTTTACTTTTAACCATTAAACCAAACAATATCATTACTGCTAAAATGGCAATAAAAAAGTGATGACAGAGTTTTAGCAGAAAAGTACATATTCACACAACACTAACCCCAATATATGTGTGTTGATGTTGATTCGAATTTCATCTCAAATATATTTAAGTTGGAATGAAAGCTGAGCTTGAGCTCAACAGACTCGGTTCAAGTCTCAAGTTAAAATGTTTCTAAAGGGGTGTTTTGTTTAACTCACTCAGTTAAACAGAAGAATGTAACCTTTTCTTCAACTATAATACTATGCATTATAAATGTATGTATTAGTATCACATCGCATCGCATAATCATCTTTCTCGCCAACATTGCTAATTGAGCTGAACTTGAGCAGAAAAATTTACATATTACCAAAATTGTAAAAGTAAATGAGTAAAAGTTTTATTCTCAAACCTTTTTTTCAATTTCTCATTTACACTTACGCGAAGGAGCACGTGTGACTTGGTTTAAAAACTTACGAAGCATCCACCAACACTACATCACCACCACCACCACACCACCCGAAGACAATTACACAGTCTAATTGACTTTTTAGACCGGTGAAAAGCACAAGACGACACTCACGAGACGAAAAAGTTTACAGATGAATTAAATTACTAAAGGGTGGTGGTGGTGGGCATTCAGCAACACAGCAAAGCGATTCAAGTATAAAAAAGAGGAGCGACATAGACAATATAAATCATTGCATCATTTACTTTGTGTTGCATGAAGAATCTTCATTTCTAACTTCTAACCCTCCCACCCAACAACAACAAAGGAGTATGTACATAAATTTCAACGGGAAGAAAAGAAGTGAAGTGATTATACGCATAAAAGTATCATCATCGCCATAAATGTAATCCACAACATCCTGACTTGAGAATTTCTAAAAGTAAAATCTTATGTTAGAACAAAGCAGCGCAATTAAACTGCTGCATTTTATTCAAACGAAAAAATGCTTGAATTTTTGAGCGAGTAATGGTCAGGGTCGCTTTGAATTTTGAAATATGATGATGAAGAAAAAAAGTTAAAATCTTTCAAGAATTACTCAATAGAAATTCAAAGTTTAGTTAAAAGATTCTTTAGGAAGTCAACCTCAAGTTTTAAACCGTACTTACTAGTAATATTAAATATTTTCCATTTACATCATCAATACGCAATAATGTTTACTAATACAAATGGATTTATATTTATATTGGCTTAGCTGCTTTCAATAAAGAAAGGGCTGGATATACGAGTAAAGTGTTTTCCGTTTGCGTTTTCAATATAGGCGTGTTTAGTTGCAAGTAGATGCAAAACTCCTATTATGGCTGAGGCTCAAAAGAAGATAATATTTATTTAATTTTTATACTGTGATTGCTGATTGAGTGAGTGAGCACAGAGAAGATTAGCAAAGATGTTGCTGATGAAACAGAGCTTTTTAATACTGTAAATGTGAATCGATGTGAATTGGTTTTGGCGTTGTTAGTAAATAAATCATTTTATGAATCTTTCTATAATCTCCCAGTCCCAACGAAACTAACAACGCCTGCTAAATAAAGAAAATGATTATTGTCATGGCAAAAACAAAACGTTTGAATTTAAACTTGGTATCTATTTAATCTTTCAGCTTTAGTATTCAGCAACGGCAACCACCAACAACAGCCCAAGACGCTTGCTTGCATTTCGTATTGTACATTTTATGCGTAATATTTAGCATGCGCTTGAGCTTTAAAATGAAAACGGTATTAAAACAATTTCCTTACCGATACTTGCCATAATGATGAGTGAACGTTTCTGACTCCAACAGCAACAACAAGGCTGACTTCCTTTTTGGTAAGAATTTAAACGTGATCCGAGCCGAAGTTGATTGAAGAATATCTGCTGAGGTAAGATAAATTATGATAAAAATGTTATCCACTCCGTACCACAAACTAAATTACGCAATTCAAAACTGCAATCTTTCAGTATCCTTCGATGACCTTTACTACCTTCTTTGTTGCACAGAATTTATTACTACTGCAGCAAATGCAATAATCATACTACTTAAATTAAAGTTCAGGAAAATGATTTTATTTTATTCAAGTTCTTGAATCGATCAAAGAAGAAAATATTTTTAAGCAGCAAATGTTCTTTGCTGTGTAACTATTTTTCAAGTTCGTGTATTTTTCTTGCTACTTTCAAACAAGAATGATCAAAATAAGATACATAATATATTTTTCCCTACTATACATTCCTGTCCTTGAAAAAGTTTATTTGACTAATGTCTTTCTTGGAATCCAAACACAGACAAGACAAGCTCAAAGTCTTTAAAATACGGGTTTCAAAACGAATAAAAGTAACCTATTAACTTTCAACATTATTGAAATTGACTATATCGGAAACTCTCATCGCAAAAAGGAAACTATTTCAATTCAACCCTTTTCTAAATAAATTTAAATAACTTATTATTGATATACAATTTTTAAAAAATACCGAAACACGTTCAGCAAACAACGACGCGACGTCTATGCTGGAACTGGGACTGGCTTGTAATTATTCTAAAACACTGAGACTCCGAAGCCGACGCGATGAGAGATTTTGAATTACGACAAAGATGTTTGTATATAACCGTAGAAGGGTGCGTGGACTCGCTCGACTGTGTGGACTAAATATTGCTATTGCCCAATGTTGTTTATAACGAAGCTGATGTCGTCGTGTGGTTGTGATTTTAATCAGTCCAAATCACAGTAAGTCCGGTAATCACCAACGCTGCATTTTTTTTTCATTGAATATTCAGTTCAGATTTCAGATTATGTTGAGGTTTATGTAGATTTTTGGAATGGGTTCATCTTTTTGGTTTTGGTTTCGTTGAGCAATATCAAAGGATTAAAATATTTTCTGATGAATGCTGTTGGCTTTTTAACTTCATCGCTTCTTTGTGTAGAAAGGATGGACTTGGTTCAGTTGGCAGTTTTGGCACTTGGCTGGTATTCGTATAAGATTAAAGAGTTGATCCTCTCTAGTAAAGCTTCACGATGCTGCTGGAGCTGGAATATAAAAAGAGAACATTCAATTAATGAAGTTTAACGAAATCATTTAGTCACCCCTCTCCACTGCTGCTGATGCTATTTTGTATGATTCATGATTCCAGCGAGTGAATTGTTTATACAATGTTTTTATTTAGGTATATCCTGCTGCTGTCATCAAAATATTCTCGAGAAGTAGATATTATTAATATGTAAGAGTAACGGGTGAACTCAATGTAAACAACTTTCCTTTGTTAGTTCAACTTAAATGCAAACAAAGAACAAGAGTGTGTTAATCTTTCTAGGAATTTGCAAATTACAATAAACTACTCGAGTTCGAGTTGGAATTATTATGGAAACCAACTGTCAAAAAATAAAATGTAACTTTAGAACTTTTTACCGGCTATACTAAAACAAATAATATAATATTGTTTGAAAGCACTTAAAACGTTTTATACACAGATTACTTCGAGATTTATGATTATCGCAACGCGATCTACGAATTTGGTTTTTATTTATTCAACGAGTTATTTTGGTTTTGGTTACAATTGTTACAAAAATACAGTTGTTACTTTTTCTGATCAAACTTGATCGTAGAGAATGAATAACAATAGCCAATCTGACTTAAAACGTGATAATAAGGAGAAGATAACGTACTTTAGATGTTGGTTGACTTGACGTTAATGCGCTGTGGTATAATGCCACTTCTTTGAAGAGCAAATCCGTAAAGAAATATTATAGTATGATTCTGGCGATTGCTGGAACAAGCTGCTTCGATTTTCGTACTCCAGCTAGATCAAAAGTAATTTGTGTAAGTGCTTGGCCAGCTTATTTTTTTAGTTTTCAGACTTTTCATGGAATTACTAACTCACGGTCAAAAAATTGGCTAAAGCTGAACCCACAATACCACTTACTACCACTATAAACTAAAATATTAAAGAAGCAAAGACTAGAATCTTTCCGGTTTTCTTTTTTTTATTGTGAATTTACTTCCTTCGCTCAAAATCTTCTATCGGCTTGCCGTCCAGTTTTTCAATCTTTCTTGGTAGACACTTAAAATTATAAAAGAAAATGTATGTGCGTGCATGCATTGGCATTACATAATTTTTATGATTGCTGTTGGGTTTCTTTCACTGTAATAGTATTAGCCAAATCTATCCAATCGAAAAAATCTAACTCACAGCACACTTTCCAAATTGCGAGTGAGAAGTCCAAAAAGTTAAATACACATGATGTTGATGATGCAATGGGAATGGAATGGGATCCGAAAACCAAAATATTATTACTATCCACCGCCACCTCGATCTCGATCCATGTCATGTCATATTAACATCAGCAGCAGCAGTTCAGCACCATCAATTCCAGAATTGAATCCCAATACCGTACAATAAACTCTCCAAACGTAAAAAGTACAAATACAGAAAAAACATAAACATCGATGCGGCGACTGATCGTGAGTGTGGAGTGGAGTGCAATAATGGCAATAACAAAAAAAAAAACATTTTATCGATCCCTTTTCGGTGTTTCCTGCTTCCTCCCCGCTCTTTCAGGTTGCTGCTGTTGCAGTTTGCATCCAATACAATTGCTGCCACGCTCAGCACACTTTCCTTTCCATCTATAGAGAAAAAACTACCCCGTTTGGTTTCTTCCTTTCTCTTTACACTTTTAGTTTACCCGTTTTTTGGGGGTGTACAAAACCATGCATTGAAGGGATAATATTATTTGGAATAAGCAGGGCTTCATCAAAAAGCAATGTTACATAAAATTCAGTTTTAACAATGGAACTGCTGGAAAGTGAATCATCAATGTTTACAAACACAAACGCATTTATTTTGCATTCTTCATTGGCTTTTACTTATTTCTTCTTTCTACACACTGATTTTTGCTTGGTAAATGTAAGCCTATTCAGATGAAAACCAATGCAATGCTTTATTTTGATGCTTTTTCCCTTGGCTACCAAAAGGGTTGATATTTTGACAGTGGATCGGCTCATTTATCAATGATCTTCCGTGCAAAAACGGAGTGAATGGAGTGTAGACTGTGTTGTTGTTGTATAATACTAGCTCAACTATTATGGATGATTGTGTGGTGCCCAGAATAATATAATATGTAATAGGTGTACATATCTATGAGATTTGAGTACTTAAAATGCAAGTTTACGTTCGCAAATTAAATATTGTTTAATGCAGCATTTAGTCTAATTATTCTTCACAAATCCAAGTTTTGTGACAAATGTTTTGATTTTTGTTGCTGAAAAATGATAACTTTACATTTAGCTAAAAATCATAGTTTGAAAGATCTAATATGTAAGGTGTATATGGAAAATTAGAAAAAGTAAATGTGATGCTTTAAATACAAAAGAAGAGAAATATAAAAAATATTCAAATGACAAATGAAGTTATGAAGGGGCATTCTGCGACAGTATTTTTTAGAAAATATTAAATGTACCGATGAATGTTATGAAATTTTTAATTTACTGTGGTAGTTTAGACAAAGTAATTGTAGTTATTAAAAGGGCCGAGTAAAATATTAAATAGACAGAATCCAAAAATAAAAGAATATGCAAATGTGAAACTATTCAAATCATGTACTATGTACCATCGATTTTAGTAATTTATTTGCATAATAAAATAATTGCCGTTGCTATTTTTCTGATGGTATTTTCAAAATCCTAAAACAAGGTGCAACAAACTCCATAAGTTAACTTAAACTTTAATATAGATTTAATCTGTTTATTTATAGATCTGTTTATTAACTATTTTACTATGCAGATACTCATAATTCCACTGCAAAAAATATTAGTAAACATATGTACTTGCGTTGCTTGTTGTTATTATTCAATACAATCATCATTATTTTACGTGACAGAATCGAAATAAGGGATTAGTACATTCAACAATGCGGAAATTATTTTTAAACTACAATTTTTGGTTTATTAACCAAAGCAGAAGTGGTTTTATAAAACATTTTAAATGTAATTAATTACAAAAAACCCAGCCTTTGCGCATCATTTATCTACACTATAACATCTTATAAATGACTTTGACTATATAAATTAAAATTATTTTAGTAACTTTAATTGACCTTGACAGAATTTGATTTGATTTAAGGTTGATTTATGATTGACACAGACAGATATTACGTAGGATCCCAACTGTCTCCACCGCCGTGCGCTAAATGCCCAAACTTGACTTCAATCCGATTGCTCTTGTTTTTCCTTATTCCATTGACTACCCATTCCAATCTCTTCTTTTCGAGCCAAACCTCAGTTGTCTTTTTATGTGTGACGTGACCATTTTCCTGTTCCTAAAGAACAAAATGAGAAGTTAACATTAAAAACTTAACACCTGGTTTCACCTGATCAAACAAATGCCAACAATATTTGATTATTTATGTGTATAGCAAAATTAAATACTTAAAATTACCTTTGTCAAATAAGGATGGCGAAGCAACAACATATTATTCTCCTCTAGCTTCAGTCTCCTAGTCATCCGGTTTATATTATCCGGATAAATGTGATGAGCAAGCCGATGTTTCCTGGATTCAGTTAAAAAGAAAAAAAAAGGTTTGATTGCATTCCACTTCCACATTTTATTTTTTAAACCACTTCTCTTCCATTTTCTTTCCTCGTTTTGGTCACATTATCATTTCTTTACATGTTACAATAAAAGTTATTTTATTTGCTAAAGTAACTAATTATTTATAATTGCAACGGG
>JAHZNJ010001981.1:0-17727 GCA_027744475.1 Lepidocyrtus cf. sotoi NNG-2020 | reverse complement strand
CAAAGAGTGAATGTGAAGGAAAACGTACAAAACCAACAATAGTCCATTTTCCACCTTTTCTCTTTTCACACATTCTCTCATCACAACACAACACTTGGCTCTTCTTCTCTGGTGCCGTTACACTTGCTAGACCAGTAGTGGCAATAGTGGCAAAGTGTAAGTAAGCATCCTGTTTATTTTCAATGAGCCCTTTTGAGTAAAAAGACTTACATATCAGCTCGTCACATCTTTCTCTCTCTCTCTCGCTCTTTCACAAATGAAACAAACATACTACCATCAAACATCATCATCGTAGTAAGTAAAAGAGCAGATCACATCTCTTTTCTCTCTTTCTCTTGTTGATCTTGACTTCTATTCACACTCCATCCAATTCTCCTCAACAATCCGCCTTTTCTGTTGAAGTATAAAGAAGGAAGAGAGAGCCAAAAGCCACACAATGTACAATATTATTATTATTGTAGTAAGAGTAAAGCAATTCTACCCTGTCAGGGCTGCTATACTACGCTGTACCACGCAGTAAAATATCAGAAAATAGGTCTTAGTCCCACTCTTTCTATCTTTTAGGGCCAAAACTTTTCCTCTTCTCTTTTCTCATTTTATCTCCCTTTCTTTCTTCCCTTTGTGTATTTGTATTTGATGGTGTTGTTGGTTTTTGTTCCAAAAACACATTCAACTTCCTCTCTTTCTTTGCAATCAATAGCCTCTCTCATTATTAACTTTTATTTGTCCATTCATGGAATGTGTGTAGGAGAAAGGAGACATGAAAAGGGCTCTCATTCCATTCTACTAAAGCTCTTTTCTTTCCCTTTCTCACTCTTTCTGCTGACTATCTCTCTCGTTTAGGCAAACAAATGAGAAATGAAATGGAATTGAATTGAGAGTGGAGAACTTGGAGAAGGAAAGAGATGAGATGATGATGTGCTCAATTCTCTTTTTCATCAATTTTCTACAAAACCGGGGAAAAATACCAATATCTATCTATCTGTATCTCTTTCTGAAGGAAGGAAAAGTTACTATACATGAATGACAAACAAAAACCTCTTTTTCTTTTATTTGTTTAACTAGCTAGTCTTCTTATATTGATTGGAATTAAAAATAAGATAGTAAGCATTATTGTGATATTGGGTTTTGGCGTTTTGGGCGCGATAATACAATAATTTCGTGCTTACATTGCGCATTGTTGGATTGGGGAAGGTACTGGGAAGGAGGGCATGAATTTGGTGGTAGTAGTTGAAATTGATTGCCTAAGTTATGAAAAAACACCATTGTATGAATTAAGGGTTTACAGGGTGTCAGTTTCCTAATCATGCATGGTTACAATTACAATTTAATTATTTTTCTGGTTTCTATTGCTCCTCTAGATTTTCTAAGTCGTTTTCTAAAATTCCAAATTCTGTACAGATACGTTTCAATTAAGCTGATCAATGAAAAAAAAACAGGTGCATTAATTTATCTGCAGTTTGCATTGAGCTTTCAAAAACCCATTACTTTTTCCTTCTTCCCTTACACATTAAAACGTTAATAATATGAATGCACAGACAATTTTATGTGTCCTGCTTGCCCTCTTTGTGATATCTTCAGCGCATCCGCATCCGAAAGAGGTTTGATTAAATTTTAATTGAACTAAAATTATTATGTTAAGTTTATACCAAAGAGTGATAAGTAAAAAATGACATTTTGAATTTTTAAAGAAACCATTTGAATGTTTGCTTTTAACAGCGACAAAAGAGACATACTAGGATCCGCAACTTTCCACGTCTTTTAGGAAGGACTTTAGACGACGAAGATGAAAATAAATCATCAACCGAAGATGAAGACTCAGCAAAGGACGGAAAGGCAACAGGACTTTTAGACATTGGTGCAAAAATTTCCGAAGAAGAAAAATCAGATACGCACACTGATACTAGGAAGTCAGTACCCTTTGCGGAGCCCAACTCATTAACTTTTCCTTGTGCACCTCCTGGCATAACATCTGTCGATTACATAACCTGGACCGATTTCCAGAAACTCCAATTCGGTGTCTGCTTCGAGAGCAACTTAACATTAATAGAAGAAATAAAAAATAGGACACTCCAAGCAAAACCTGAAGATCCTTGTCATAATGGAGAGGTAACATGGAACCACATAATGCCTTTAAGTTTAAACGATATTGATTTCCATAACGAGTTCCACGAGGAGGTTAGTGTTCCAAATGAATACCTAGTAGAGAACGTGAAGGACGAAATCAGTAATATTAGCGCTCGCGTGCTGAACGCTATTGGATTTGCATATCTCTACCAAATTCTCACAAGTGGAGAGCCTGTCTGTGATGTTTTACGAAATGATCAGCTTCCCATCGAATGCTTCGCCAGCAAGTGTATCTGCAAAGATTTAATACTTAACGAAGGTAACGACTACATTCTCCACTACACAGCGTTCAGGGATCAACGAAAACCACCTATTGGGTTGGAGTACAATAACCCCTTAGGAAAATGCACCTTTAAAGACGGCCAAGAGTGTACTGTGCAGCCCAACGAAGGGAAAGCAGGGAATAATCCGTATTTTATCCCTTGTAGCAACGATCGGCAACAGTGTGTTATCTCAGGGAATGATGTTTTGTGCACTAGAAAGAATATGAGCAGAACAATTGAAGCATACAATGATTTTGCTTATAAGATTAAAAGCCCGATGAAGCCATTCCGGATGTATTATCCTATTAACTGTATTTGCACCGAGAGGGAAGTCGTCAAGGAAGTACCCAAGTTGGGATTTGAAAGGAGTGTCTATGTCGAGAGCTTCGGCTTGGATGAGGATTATGACAAATACGAAGATGGCTCTGAGGACAGTGAGGCTCCCGGTCCACAATCTAGTTTAGCCACGATTGCCATTTCCGTAATGTTCAGCATTTGGCTAATGATTAAACATTAGACACTATTTACGTAAATTGTAATAATGGATATTCTTATTGATTCATTGTAGTTGTAAGCAGTAAATGAGTCATGAAATAAAGTATGTAACTTGAGCATAGCAACTTTACTATCTGATTCTGATCTGATCACTTTTGTCATTTTCAATTATCACTTGTTTATTTAATCAATATTCATAAATCCATCGAAAGCACAAAAAATGGAAAATGGAAAAATCCTTTTGGTTAAAGCGATTAAACGTAAACTTGTGACTTGTATGGGAATCAAGTGTCTGGAAAATGGGGTAAAATCGGGGGAATAAACCGAAAAATTCGTGCATAACAAGAGTGCGACGATATGAGTGGCTATTTGATTGTGTTGTTGGTCTAACAAGTAGTAAGCAGCATGGACCATTTTTTCTACAACTCTACAAATACCAGAAGCAAGCGCGTTTGTTAGATGAAATAGTAAAATAAATATATTTACTCTCTTGACTTTGTGAAAATAACAGAAAAGGGGAAAATTTCTCTTTCTCAGCTTACTTTACCCAAGCATGTCATTTTCATTCTCATTCCCATTTTACTATCATATTACGTTTTGTGAGTGAATGCGATTGTGGTTCTTCCTCCTTTTATTCGAGTATAAAAAGATGAGCAAACTTGTTTAAGCTCTTTTTCATACGTATTTTGAACCAGTCAGACGAAGACGGAGAGTGCGAGAAAGGGAGAAAGAAGCTTTTCATTTCTCTTTCTCTCTTCTCTCCTTCCCTCCTTTTAACAATCTCATTTCATTCTCATCCTCTCATTATCATTCCTTCATTTCCCACTGTAATGTAAAATAAACCATGTCACATGCTCTGTTACCCCCACTCAGCTCCAACACCGAAAAAACACAGAGAAAACAGGAGCCAAGAATGGAATAGAAGGATTCATCTTCATTTCTCAAAAGGAAAGAGAAAAATAGAGTTGATGGAAACACTAAAATCGACAACACTCCACCTATTCCGCTCTCTCTTTCTCACCGTCATCGTCGATCAACTCAGCATTTTCTACGTTTTCTTATTTTTCTTTCCGTTCTCTTTCCTCCAACCACACAAATGAGTAAAAGGAAGGTGAAAAGCCAAGAAAATTGTTAAATTTAACCAAGCATGACATCATCTGATTACACTTTAATATTTCTATTTCTACCTCCATCCTTAGGCTATACATTCACTAGAGACTTGAACAAATGAAAGAAACTATGTTTGTGTTGATGGTGGTAAAGCAAAAGTAAACATGAATGAAGTTTTATTTTTCAGATGTAAATTGTCTCACAATGCCCCCTTGATTTCAACTTAAAAGTTTTGATTGTGGAAAAGATTTGTAGTTTTTTAGATTAATCTTTACAGTTTACAGGTCTGTAGGAATAAACGACGACGGAAGAAACGTATCCAAGTGGAACAATTACTTTGCTTCTTTTTTCCTTGATAAAAGGGGAAGGAAAATTTGACTTATAGTTAGGTACATTCAAATATATATTATCCTTATTTATTTACACTATTTCCCACCTCCTCCACTACAAATAAATAATGCCATTTAGTATTGTGCAATACCAATTGATTGTGATTGTGATGGTGCTGAATATAAAAACTATTCCTTTCATCAAATTCAAACAGTTCCTCTTTTCAGCCTTTCTTATTTTGGCATTTCTTCATCTACAATCACAATGGAAAGTGAAATGGAGCGAATCACACAAGGAAAAAGAACGAGAGAGAGAGAGAAACGATGAAGGAAGAATAGAAAGAAAATAACAAACAATTCTTTTTTTTGTTAGAAAACAAATTGATATTCATCACATCACACCACACACAAGCAAAAATAAGAGTCCTCATTTTTATCTCTTTATTCCTTCCTGGCGAAAAAAAGGAAAAAAGTTTAGTTTTTTGAATAGAGAGGTAAAGCTAAAATAGCAAAATAGCTACTTTTAACATTTTTCTTTCTTCTTTCTCTCTCCACAAAAGGGAGCAAGCAGCCTGTTGTACTTGAGTAGAATTAGGGAGACCTTTTTCATTGTGTCCGGGTATTGAAATCTGAGCTGGAATAGAAAGAGGGAAAAGTGTGAATTGAATTGAACTGAATCCTCTCTTGAAAAAAAAAGAATAAGTAGATAGGGCTGTGAATAGAATAGCCAACAATAGTAAAAAAGAATGCGAATCGATCATCATCAACCTGGGAATCCGTTTATGTTTATATATACGTCACGAAGTAAAGCCTCTGCCTTCGAATAACTTCATTCGAATATACAAATATCGGAAAAGAACAAGTCAATAGCAAAATTTTAGATTGAGGAAGCAGAAACACACAACACAGGGAAAGGAAGACTTTTCTTTAGAGGAAAACGTCAAAGCTTTTTGTTGCATGCATAATTTATAGAAAGTAGTAGTGTGTACATGGTTGTGTGGTATAATATTTTATATTTAGAATCAGAGCATTTTTTACTTTTTCTCGGCTTCACTCAAATTATTTATATAAAATCTCTGAAGTATGTATGGAGCTCCAGTTAACTGTTGAAACATGACGGGAATTCCTGATAAGGAAAAGTTACACAAGAGAGAGAGAGTATAAAAGAGTACAAAAGGAGGAAGAAGAAAAAAGCTTTTTATGTAGAAAGTTCCATGTATGAAGAAATGAAGAAAAGAAAAGCTTATCAAGAAAATTGACTGGCTGAGCTGAATTGACGGCAGAGAATGGCGGTCGCTTGTATGTGGTGGGATTGCAAAAAAGTAAACAATTTATGTTCATGTTGCATTGTTAAAATACAATAGTGATGGAGAGAAGAATGGGTACTGTTGACAGGGATGAGATTGCATGTATGGACATACGCTAAAAAAAAAGTGGCGGTGGTGCGGAGAGGTACTGGTGGTGACGACGACGAATCATCATCATCACAGCATAAAGCACTCTATGTGAAGTCTTTTATTGCACAGAAAGAGAAAAACTTGAGCTTTGTAAAGGCAAAGTAGGAAGAGAAGTGACAACGTGACAATGCATGACAATGACAGCTGCATATATGTTCAAATTCTTTGCTGATCATAAATGGATACTTGACAAAAAACGGAACCGTTTTAAAAAGAGAATAGTATGACAAAACATTTTTTATTCGAGTTCTTTCTGACCGCAAAAGAAGTCAGAAAAATGGGATGTTATGATTTCTTGACTGTAGTTTTTTAAAATAAAAAAGCAATGTTTTTTGATACTACAGTAATGCAATTTGATAATATTTCGTTTAATTTTGTTAAAAAAAATATGCTTTGTTGATAGTAAACCACATTCAAAGCACAATGAATTATAAATTGAGCGCATACAAAAACTTAAAATAAAAATTTAGCGGTGAGTATCAAGACAATTCTTTCATTCCTTCCTTTTCCAGTTTGCTCATTATGTCTTTTCTTTTACTGTCTCATATGATGTCATCAAAGTGAAAAATGCGTCTAAACTTTTAAATCAGAATCCCTTTTCTTTTCATATCACAAAATTTACAGGTCAGAGTCAGAGGCTACAATGTTCTATTCATTTCTCACGCAAACTCTCAAATTTTCCATTGATAAAAAGTATTTTGGAATTTATAACATAGCTGCTGCAAAGGTACGCTAATAGTTCTTACCTGGAAACGGCATCATAACAGCAATAAGACGATTCTTCTTTCACTCTTTCAGCCAAAAACGAGACAAAAGAATGAGTAAAGAATAGATAGATTTATCGGACGGACCCAGCAAAGCAGGATGTGTAAAAGACTGAGAGTACAAAACAGTACAATGCAATTCAATTCATCAGTTCAATATGAAAATTGTGAAGGATGTCAAGGAAAAAGGTGACAATGGGATGTGAAACAGTCATAATTGTGATTAATGATATATTTTACACCTCTTCCAATCCAACTTGTTCCTAATTCAAACCCAATCAATTCTGTTAAAGCTATTAAAAATAGCTTAATATTATCTTTTACCTTACTACTAGTTACTTACTTATGTCAATCTACAACAACAGATTTTTATATCAATTGAGTAAATGTCTATAATTGAATGTGACTTTGAAGTTAGATGCCTAAAGGGAGAGTCGTCGTCATTCGTGTTTTATGCATTGTGGTTATTTTGGAGAGAAAGAGATTCTGTTGCACCACTAATTGCAACAGCTGCCAACCTCTATTGTTTATCTTATCTCTATAAAATGAACGGCAATTATGTGACGTTCTTTTTTTAATATTGTAAAAGAGATAATAATGAGAGAATGAATACAACCAATTTATTGTTCTTCTCTCACATTCAAATGAATTGCTGCGATATGACAGTTTGAACCAAAAGTATTCCAAAAAAGAGCTCACCTCATCATTATCATTTTATCAAGCTAGTTTGAAATTTAACCATAATTGAATGAATTTTATGATTGGGGTTTACCAGTTAGTAAAAGTTTGTAAGAAAAATTAGAATATGACGCGACGCGTTGGTGGTGGTACAGAGAATAAAAGTTTGATTCATTTACTATTTGATAAGTTTTTAGGGGACAGATTAACAATAAAACGCTTAATTTATTTCCATTTTGTATTTTTTATCAGAGGAAGACACAACAACACGAACAAGTACAAGTAGCAAAATATGCAGCCGAAAAACGTTATGAGAGAAAGAGTTTTGATGCAGACGGAGAAGGAAATGGATTTTCAATACCAAACTTTTAATCCTTGGTTTAATTTACATGATAATAATCAACAATCTACATAAATGAGCAATAAAATATAAAGTTTTTATCAGAAAAGAGAATTTATAATGACAAAACGGAAATCAGACTACATCAATGCATATGTTGCATAGTAAATGATGGGACACGCGCGGACGTGAATGAATGTTGTGAATGCTTTTTGGAATAGACAAACAAGTTTTATGCTAAAGTTGCTCTTTTTCCTGCTTCCATTCTCCATGCATTCTCTGCAGCTCCTCCTTCTTCTTCCAACCTCGTTCCAACTGCTGCGGAGGAAGAAACTTTGTTGGCTCCACTTTTGGAAGTGGAAAATCCCTGATAGCTACACATTCACAGGAAGAAAGGAAATCAAAAACAAAATTTTACACCGGAAATTCAACTGTAACGTTTGCCAAACTACAATAGATATTGAATGAGCTTCATTTTCATTAGTTTTAAAGCATAAAATGTCTTTTTCAAATAGCATGATACATTTTTAAAAGATAAACTCAACTGTAACGTTAGCCAAACTACAATAGATATTGAATGAGCTTCATTTTCATTAGTTTTAAAGCATAAAATGTCTTTTTCAAATAGCATGGTACATTTTTAAAAGATTTGCATAATCAATCAAATTCTCTATTTGCTCATTTTTTTCTTTTTTATCCTAATTTCAAGTTTTTACAATAAGAACTAACAAAGTAGAGAGAAAATGCTTACATTGCTTGGAATTTCCTTAATTCCTGTCCTTGTACAGAAGGCTTGAAGTCTTTGAGAGCCAAGAGGACGCTTTCCTTTGTAACTTTTATTTCCTAGAAATAGTTAATAAATTAGGCAAATGACTTGATTCTTTTCTGGAAAACAACTTCAAAACACTTTCTCAATTCTATTATCTCATTTGAACTACTTTATATGCCATACTTTACAGCAGTTTTCATGAATGAATAGTTTTCAATTATGTATTTGATAATTAATTATTATCAACAAATGAAGGAAATGAAGTGATAAAAATCCTTTCATAAATCCTTTCCCAATGGCTGAATGTTACACGGGAATGGCGGGAATGGCGTTCCCTTTAAAATATATGATTTGCATGAGCTTGCATGAGTTTCGTAGTAGAAAGGGTAGTAAAGAAAGAATTACAAAATATTTAATTCATTTCATTTATTGCATTGTATTTCCATTCATTTTCCATGTTGATTTTTACCTGAGTGGGCACTGGAGGAACAGCTGCAGACGACATGCACTTATCCTCTTCGGCTGTTGCAGGTGATGCAGATCTCCCCATATTAAACTCGCCTAGAGCAAGACATGACCATCCAAGCAAACAAAAACGTTATATTAATATTGTTAGTAGAACTGAAACAGTCCAAACAATACATCTTTACAAAGCAATTAGATGTGTAGGTATATTCCCTACTATTTGGAAATAAGACTGAAGAATTTTTGGAACAAAAGCGGAATGTTTATTGATCGAAAATAAAAACTGGTAAAACATTTTGTAAAATGAACTTGTGAATCATAAATATGAATTGTTATGTAACGCTAATAATGAAATTTTTTTACCTAAATATTCGTGAACAACCGCGAGCTGAGCTGAAAACATAAGGGAGTTTAGATCCGCTCCAGTGAAACCTTCTGTTAACCGAGAAATCTCGTTCCAGTCTGACTCTGACTCATCATCATCCTCCTCTAAATTAAGATTCACTCGTGCACCGAGAGCTTTCAGAATGTCCTTTCTTTCTTCCTACACGATAAAATTAGAGGAACAAAAATGTTTGCATTATTTTCCCATCAATGATTTGCTAGAATTTTGAGTTGTACTATTCTTCTGCATACGCCGAATTCATTTATCAGATCAGGGTAGATAGGTATTTACCTGAGAAGGGATATTAAAAAAGAGATGTCTACCAGGACGAAACGAAAAAAATGGTTTTTAAAATGTTCCCGTTATTTATCGTTTAATGCATTTCTCACTTAATAGTTTTTCTGTCATTTATCCAACTTGTACTGACAATTGGACAAAATAGTCTCATTTTACCCCAACCTTAACCAACGAAGTAATTTAGCGTAGAATTATAATTTGTGATATGAAATTTTGAATTATTATCTTAAAATATAAGCAAAAGCAATTCAAATTGTTATCTATATACGCTTTTTACTACCTTTATTATCAGACATTCATCATCATCTACTCATAAAAATCATTGCCTTCAATTCCCCAACAACACTGAGCACAATGCCGATCTCGACAAGCCCATAAAGAGTTTAATTGTGTCTACAATGGAGTCTTGAATAGGCCTTAGGATTCACTCGAATGCGGGAACAAAGGAGCCTCCACTGACTGTATATCATTAAAAATCATGTTGTCCGTCATTTCCACTTTATAGTGGTTGTTTGTTGATGATAAACCTTACGTATATGCCAGGCATTATTATACAGCCTTGCATACACGACTAACACGACTTAACAGAAAAGGTACAACAAAGAAGGATTCCGAATTAAAACCTTGAATTAAATGTATTATGAGTTATGACATTGTACTTACTTTATTCAACTGTGCAACATCACACCTTTTCGCCATATCAGGCAAAACATAAAAGATAGGAAATTGTGAAGCAAGTGAATAATAATAGTTAGTAAATAGGCACATATATATAAACGTTTGCCTTTTAGTCATTATCATTTTTGTTTATTGTCCGCTTGTCATAACGCATTTTCATGTGAGCGCAAACAATACGAGAAAACAATTCTATTTTCTCTGGCAGATGAATACAAGCTTTTTTTATCTTCTTTTTAAGTTTTCTGCTCCCCTTTCTATCGTATCCGTCCAATCTCAAGCTTATGATGTTTGTACAAGCCATTCAAATCATGATATGCGTAAGTATTATTATTTATATGCAAGAAAAGAAGCCACTTCACTAAATCTGGACTAACATGATTGTCGCATAAAGCAGGTTATTTTATAAACTTTGTTTAGTTACAGATTCATAAAGTTTTCCAACATACCTAAATACGTATATAATTTACGTTACATAGAAAATCCTTATAGCTTATTAGAGTAAAAAGGCTATTTTGAAAGTTCTAAATGCTATATAGATTAAACTAACTATTTGAACTAAATA
The DNA here is from genome assembly GCA_027744475.1 of Lepidocyrtus cf. sotoi NNG-2020. NCBI lineage: Eukaryota > Metazoa > Arthropoda > Collembola > Entomobryomorpha > Entomobryidae > Lepidocyrtus > Lepidocyrtus cf. sotoi NNG-2020. The sequence continues at coordinate 7,008 of JAHZNJ010001981.1, read as the reverse complement.
AAAGTTATCCTTTAAGAATTTCCCTTATCCGTTTTCTCGCTAAACTAAACAACTTTGAATTTTTATCTTTAACGCTTTGTTTCGTCATGGAAGACATTTCTTTATCATCAGTATCGGTAACAGAAAATTGAGTCAGCGAAGCTTATTATCATCTTTAAAAAGTAAACTTTAAAAAGGACGAAACATTTCTGATCCTTCTTATTCTTATCCCTTCTCTTTTTTCCAATTGTAATTGTTGCAACAGGTACTACTATACTACTCTAGTACAACAATTTATATTTTCTGGTTTCTTAAGCTTTCTTTGTTTCCGTTGTTAAAACGGGTTGAGAAAGAAAAAGAATGCTTTATTGTAGACTGTGAGGATGATGTTTTTGATACACAATCATAAATAATAATAACAATAATCAGGATAATAGTGATAAATAGAAATATGTAATAAGTCATTGTCATTTTTCGCGTTGTTGTTTGTGATTGTGTGATACATTTACATCTACGGACTCTTGTATTGTAATAATAATAATAAATAATAGAGCCACTTTTTCATGGATGCTGCTGATGATGACCATGATGATTCTCTGATAATGATGATTATTATTGTCATATGTATACATAGCGGCTCACTGGCTTCACTTCAAAAACCTCCTTTTTTATTCTTTTTCTTCTCCGTAATCAAGCAATAATGGAGCTAACCAAAAAGCATAATGAAAATTGTGCTTTTACTTTTCTCTCCAAGTTTGGGGATTTTGTAGCACTAGTCTGTGTGCATGCATGCATCCGTCCGTCCGCCTACTTCATTAAGCCACTATTCATACGACAACGGCCCAGTCAAACCTTCCTTTTTTCGAATGGAACAATACCGAAAATATCATTGTCAGCTCAACTCAGGACAATCACAATCAACCAGCTCAACTCAAAGCTTTTCTTTCTCTCGCTCTTTTGCTCGATCAAAAGAGAGAAATATAATAATAATTTTTCACCCTTTACTTTTTATAAAAAGTATCTTTTTGTTACTGCTCTTGTCTCCAGATTAATGCATTGTCCTTTAGAAAAATTAATAATAAAAAGGGAGAGGTGGAATGAAATGGATGGTAAGATGCATTATTTCATTTGTTAAAAAAACTTCGAGAAAATATCCCCATTTTCGTATTACTTTAATGACAACTGCACTGGTACATTTTTTCTTGCTTGTAACAGACCATTTTAATACCACCTTTTTACTTTTGTTCATTTATTGCATTGTTGTCGTGCCTTTGCCTTTGTCAGGTGGTCAAATGCTAAAGCATGCAGAAGAAATCGAACAGGTTTGTAAAGAAAACAAGCTCAAAAATGAAATCACGAAGTTTTTTCTTAATTTTTTTCTCCACAATTTTATTTATAATGAAAGTTGTTGCAAGTCATCATCATGAAACTTAAATTGTGGAGTGAAGTACAAAGAACAAAGGTGAAAATTGCGTGAAAAGTGTTTTAATATTTTATGATTTGCATTTTAATAATGCGAAGCAAAGCTAACTAAATTTAATAATCTACAAATGTTTTTGCTAAAACAAATAACGAAAACAATATTAGCAATTACCTTGGGACGAGACTGTCAAATTCATCAAAAAAGAGAATGCATGGACGGGACTCCCTTGCCCTGGAAAATTACAAATACAATGAATACTTTTACTTCAAAATAAACATTATCAGAATTATCTAGCATAAAATAATATGATTTAAACTATTTTTAAAGTCATATTGCATATATGTGGAGTGTGGCGAAATAAATGGAGTGAGATTAAAAAAGGTTAAAGGTTTTAGCGAAAAAACAAAACAGCTCAAACCAGAAAACAATGCCACAAAATAAGAATTAAATGACCAATACAATAATATCTACACAGTGGTTTCAAATTTTCAGACTGATAACAAATTAATGACATGTTACAATATCAAATGCAATAAAAATCAAACTTTATTATTATACCTGGCAAATACATCTTGAACCGCTTGCTCACTCGCCCCTATATACTTGGATAGGAGCTCAGGTCCTTTGACATGGATGAACTTCACATTAACGATACTTTGTACCGCAAGTCCCATGAGGGATTTCCCTGTTCCCGGATACCCATAAAACAGAATACCACAAGGAAGTCTCACAGGAGCATTTTTAAAAAATTGAGGGAACTATTCAATCCAAACATAATAAATATTTATAGCCAAACGAAGTTAAACAATTCACAAGAAATAATTATTAGTCAAGCAGAGCTAAATGCATGAAAAGGCGAGTTACATTGTAAGCTCTCTCTTCCTCTTCCTTTACAATTGCAAACAATTTATTGAATAAAAAAACTGAAAAAGAACCTTAATAGGCCACTCCAAAATCTTCTTTAACTCTTCCTTCACCCCAACAAGGCCCCCAATTGAATCCCATGAAATGGCATTTCTCACGGACGAAGAAGCCTCATCGTTTTTGCCCCTTTTTAATTCACTAAAATCTCCAGAAAATCTGATTTCCTCTTTCAGAATTTTATTAAATGTTTTCATTTGTTCATTGACATCTTCATTCAACTTGTTAATATTATTTATGAGTGGCTGTGGAGAAGAGGAGGCAACAGCAGCAACGGCAGGCGCAACAGCACTTGATGACACGTGCCCTCTTGTTGTATTATTATCTTCGCCGAGGGAATCTAAATAAGCTCCCCATTTTTTCGCCACATTCACCAAAAACTGTGGAGTCCCGGTTTGCTCATGAATTGTGCTCAAAGCGGTTTCTATCTTTTTTGTCAGCTCGTCGGCGTCGACAATCTCTTGATCTATTCCACAAATATAACATAATACAATACAAACGTTGTGTCAATAAAAAATAATAAACTACTACAAAATAGCATTGTATATAGGTTTTGAATAATCTGGCGGGGTAAACGTAAGAAATATTTCAGTCATAAATTATTTTTTATTATTTGGATTTTTTCCTTTTGTTTCACTTTGCCCCATAAGCTGCAGTGAAAGGCATTTGTTATAATCTAGAACTTACTTGCATCAGTTTTATTAATCTGATTTGTTTCTGGATTGAGGCTTTTACTTCCTGCCTTTCTCTGATAACGTTTCAAGTAGGCCATAAAGATTTGTAATCTCTCCAACTGTCAAAATCACAATAACAACTTTATCACTTTAATTTTATATCCTAATTTATATCATTTTATGTTTCTGAATCAAAGGTTTATCTAAATTACAGTTTGTGTTAAGTCTAAAGCATCGAGGTTTTATGAACAAATACAAAAATAAAATTTCAACCTTTGTTGGTGATGGAATTTTAACAACTTTCTGGAAAAAATGGAAGCCTGGTCTGGATTGCCAGTACCCATTTGAGAGTAGTCCTTTGTTTGAAGCAGTGCATATTACAGTAAGTCGATTACTTCTAAATTTCATCATTATTTCCAACAAAGTTTCATTTGTTCTGAAAAAGATCAATTGAAAAAAATACAAAATCAAATGGTGTTTAAAAGTCAATTAAGATTTGACTTGTTTTAGCTATGCAATAACTTGATGTTCCGATGTTCCATACTTATACAATAAAAATTCTTCCTGCTCACTCCTTTCCGTTGAATTGTTAGCGGCTGTTGTCAGAATATCAAAATCATCTAAAATGAGCAACGAGGGCTGCTTTAAACTTAAGCTTTGCAAAGTCTTCATAATCTCCTTTTCCATGTTTTCTGGTTTCTTTCCCCGTAACTTTGCACAATTTACTACTTCCCGATGGACGAAATACGGAGCTGTAGTTAGAGTTTGAGCAATTGCGGTAGCCAATGAAGTCTTTCCACTTCCTTGTCCCCCGTATATTAACATGGAGCCATTTTCAGGCCCGATGAAATTATGCTGATAAGCTTGATGCTGGCTGAGCGATAAGGATGACTTTACAAAACCAACGCAGTCTTCTAAAACTGTTTTGAAACCACTACAAACCATTACAAAGTGTACAAAGCAAATAATTAGCCAGTTGAATATAAAACTGCTGGATAACAGAAAAAATCACCAGTTTTGAAGTAGTTTACTTACATAAAATCCGACAATTCCATAAGAGTTAGCTCGGATTTGGGAAGGGAAGTTTTGGATGAAAAAGTTTTTGACAACGGTATATCCTGAGAATCCTCAGCAGCTATCCAAACCCAAGACTTTATTAAGTTTTTCCGTTCCTGAAGCAATTTCGGATGTAGATAAATGCAAGGAACATTGACGAATGGTAAAAACTCTCGTGCCACTTTACTTTCAATATAGTCCAAAAAAAATAGTTTGAGCAAAAGAGTTTGATTGAAATTCTGGATGGAGTTAATGGGAGATGAGCGTTTTTTCCCTGGGTCATTATTACTCTCATCATTCCACGTAACTTTCACCATCACATGCTCCAATTTTTTAGCGGTATCAAGTCGATCATTCAATTGCATATGAGATTTGTACGTAAAAGCATGATAGGGATTTGACAAAAGGAGAGTTTCGGTAGGAAGCAAAGAGATGTGCGAAGGAATTTTGGAAAGGTGAACGCGTAGCTTCTTGTGAGACTTTAATTGATTTGGGAGAATTAGTGTCGTAGTGGAAGATGTGGGTGGTATAATTATATCGCTATTAGCAGACAAAATGCCACAGACTCCATTCGGGGAAATTTCATCTAAAAATAGTTACACGTTGATTACTTTTACTTTACTATGCTATTGCAGCTAACTTTAAATTTAAAAACTCGGTAAATAATTAGATTAGAACGCTAATTGACCTGTTTTGAGATTGTATGACCATTGACCTTGACAGCCAAAATGGAAACTCCTGTCCTGGGTAAACGACTCGAAGTTGGCTTAAGAGATGATTCCTAACAAATTCTGAGCTGGTTTCCTTCAATGTCATAAAAGCCAAAATTTTAGTGTGGGTGGAGGAGTTAAGAGTGATTAATTTAGGCATTACAATTGTTTAACTGGTAGTATCATACAAGTATTTCCCAATCATCTGCTGAATGGCAAGATATTTTTGCACTCGTAATGGACACTGGAATTGTCTCATCAACCTCTGTGAACATGATGTGTTCCCCATCTTTTAATTTAATTGAATTAGCGAATTTTCCATTAAGTTTAATAATATTTGGTGAGCCGTCATTGCTTCTGCTAGACGGATTTGATGTGGAGCCTGAAAGTGAAATATAGTGAGCCCGGCCGTTTCCAGTTTCTATTTTAAGAATCTATGAATGAACAGTGTAAGTAAAAGTTAAAGCAGACCAAAGAAGTGAATTAACCAAGAGTGAAATAAATTAGATTTCATTAAATCATTTCCTGAATTTGTGAAATAAATAACCTTTAAATTTCCATGTGAAGACCGTACAGAGCTAGAGGCAAGTGGCCAAGAGACAGAGGCAAAGCAATTGCTTTGCCTGCTTGAAAACTCTATTTTAGCTGATCCCTTCATAGTATGGTAGCAGCTTATCCTGTTTCAAAAGTTTCAATAGCATCAACAAATGTGAACCGTTCCACACATCGTTACAACGCGGATGCCCTCTTGTTTCTCGAGTATAATCTAGCTGTAAATTCATTCTTTGAGCACACCTATTTCAATTTCCTTCCATCAGATGCCAAAACCGTTGTAATCGTAGNATTTCCTTCCATCAGATGCCAAAACCGTTGTAATCGTAGCGCAGTAAATATGTATATCTTTTAAACTTTATGAAACAAACAAATTAAAATTATAGGAATATTAAAAAGTGTGTGACTTATCTCCAAATTTATCTATCGCTGCAAATATTAAATTATATTATGAAATTACGTATTACTAACATAATATGTGTCACGATGCCCCAAAGGCTAATCTTGTATCAATTCGATTTTTAGTTCATTTCCCCTCGATTTTAAAATGAAAGAAACTCTTGTCCTCAAGAGGAAAACCGTTTCATTGCAGTGGAGTGAAAGTAACCTCATAGGTACAGAATAAATTGATTTTTAAGTATTTTAATATCGCCTTAAGTCATTTGTTACATATTTGGCTTACCATATTAAACTTTTTCATTCTTACCTCACACCTACTTGCATGGTACTTATCATTTCTCTTCAACTCAATTAGTAGCTGAAAACTAGCTCATGACATGGCTCAGTAAATAAAATTGATATTGATATTTTAAATAGGAGTTTGACTACTGTCTTACCTAAATCTCTTTTCATACTATTTCAACTTTTCCTATCCTTATATAGAGCGTGCAATACTGATTGATTAAGGAAGTAAAGGTAACGAACACAGAAAATCCTAAGAAAGACTCATCATCATTTCATATCGGTATGTACAACCCATCAAAATCAAATTAAGACGCATTTTTGAACAAAGTTTTTACCTATAATTCTACAACGATCAGAAACAATTCTATGCAAAAGTGATCGCTGACAATTCTATAATTTCTATATACAATTTATAATTTTCTACATCGGTCGGTAAGTAATTTGGCATAATAAAGTAGACGTGTAGTTAGAATTTATACGCCTTGGTAAAAAAAAGCTTTCATGATCTCCAAAAAGCCTTCCATATTAATGATTTTATGTCTATTTTTACCAGAAAGAGTGTATGTGTGGTATAAAACGATTTTAGTATATTTATGCTGTTTTGAGCTTTTAAAAAATCGTTCGCAACTTTTACAAGCGCAGAGTCGTTGAGTTTGAGAGTATCTGCACTGTACTTAATGTGGGTAAAAATCCTTTGATATTTTATATCATAGTCTAGTCTCAACATCACTCTTTTTTATAGATCTCTGCAAGCTATGTAGCCAAGATGCTCTATACATAGATTTAGCTCTATATATAAAGCTACATTAACGCAATATTTTAGCTTAGGTATCAAATCAAGCTTCTCTTTTCCTTACCTTTTTTACTGGTTCGTATCGTCTCTCTCTTCTCCTCTTCCTCCTCAAGTTAACTCCTCACCTCACTCATATCACTTCTGCTACTTCACCATACAGCATAGTAACAGCAACAACACCAACGAAATCGTCTCCTCTCCTTTACTCACTCACAA
>JAHZNJ010001980.1:0-22482 GCA_027744475.1 Lepidocyrtus cf. sotoi NNG-2020 | reverse complement strand
GCATAATGACATAATGCATTGTATTTGTATTTTGCATTTCCAATATTAAAGGGGAGAAGAAAAAGCTGAGCTCCTTGAACCACATCGACAAAATCTTCGATTATTGGGTTTGGGGAACACTATCGGCACCCCTGAGGAGGGAATCACTGCTCCAGTAATTGTAGTGAAAAGTTTTGAGGAATTGGATAAAATACAGACTCAGGTATGAATTCAGCGCATTACATTATTTACGTATACCTAGTTTAATTTGATTCTGATACGAATGGATCAATATTGAATGAAGGCTTATTAACTTGATCTTGAGATACCGTAGCATTTTTCACGTTTACACGTAAATGAGCATGATTTCAAAATTCCGAAAGAGAGTAGATAACATTGTATGAGAAAGCATATTAGTATTTGCCAAAATCAATTATACGCACGTCTAGATTTCATAATCAGTTTGTTTGAGTATAAATATTTCGATAAGAAAAAAATTCGCGATGTTTATCACGGCTTTTGTTTTTCTTAAATCAGAGGTTACTGTTTTATTGAACAGTGAATGACTACTACAGAATGCAATGATGCATGGTTAATGCGATTTAAATACGTAGGTTCCTGGGAAAATAGTTGTTTTCAACCAAGGCTGGCTTGGAAGTTATGGGGCAACTAACGCTTATCGAGCATCTGGTGCCTCCTACGCATCACAGTACGGAGCAGCAGCCACCCTTATCGAGAGTGTTGCTCCATTTTCTCTTAATACTCCACACACGGTAAGTTTTTCTTAATATCCTTTACTTGCCTACCTTTAGAAAGAATTTGCATATTTTGCCCTTGTATTGTTGCACTTACCTTCCAGCAGTAAAATGGTTGTAATCAATCCTTTTTGTACTATATTCAACAAACCCTTTGAAGTACTTTATGCAAACTAGAGAAAAAACGTTTAAACAAATAAAAAATGTTTTCTGATTTTTTGGACAAAGAACACGCGCGCAAATTTAAAGCCCCAAATGGGAAAATGGCTCATTAGCCAGATGCAAAAAATGCTTATTGTTGACTGTACAATGTATTTCGATTTTAAAATAAACTTTTATCATTTCAGGGAGGCCAAATCTACTGGAATAATGTAACGCAGATTCCAACAGCTTGCATAACGAAGGAAGATGCCGATTACCTCTACCGACTGCAAGAAAAGAAAAGAAAAATCAGCATAAATCTTAAACTACTGGATTACAATCTTCCTCTCACAACTTCACGAAACGTTATTGGAACTTGAAATCTTTAATGTTTTCACTTTTTGAAAACATTATTTGAAAAGATAAATATTTTGTTCGTAGGGCGGCGTAATGATTTCAACGGTAGCTTTGGCAGCTCTTAAGGAATTAAAGCTCCAACCAGCAAGAACATTACAAGCCATTCTCTGGACAGCTGAAGAAGCAGGTTTATGGGGCGTACAAGATTTCGTTAGGCAGCACAAAGACATTCTTGAAAATTACAGCGCTGTATTCGAATCCGATGGTGGAACATTTAAGCCAATAGGTATGGATTTCGCGGGGTCAGAAACTGCCGGATGCATTGTCAATGAAGTACTTAAACTTACGGCTTCTATTAATACCACTGCTTACGCCAGATATGACAGCGTGTCGTCCGACATTACTTTCATGATAGCGGAAGGTGTCCCTGGTCTCAGTCCTAACGTAGTAAACGACAAGTATTTCTGGTACCATCACACTGACGCTGATTCAGTTTCCATGATGGATAGCGAGGAGTTGGATTTGAATGCAGCTTTGTGGGCTGTAACTTCTTACGTGTTGTCTGATATCTCTGAGAAACTTCCTAGAGACCCATCTCCACCTGGAAGAACTCGAACTTAATTAAATTATGTACCAATATCTTTAGAATGGAGTTGGGGTAATATGAGAAACATGACTGTGATTGGTATTGTATAATATCTTTGTGCGGTTATGAAATAATTAATTGAAATTAGTCATACAGTCAGTATCAAAAATAGTAATTTAACAACAATATTGCATTGTAATGTAATACGTGTTTACTGCAACTCTTTTTTAATTATATGCTACAAAAAATTCATAGTATTTTGGAAATTCAAATCACAATGTTTGAGTAATCATGCAAATTCTAATTTCAGTCGTTCTTAAATAAATCATAAATGTATAAAGGGAGAACGGTTACATTTCCTTCGTGGTACGATTTTATTTTTTATTCGCCAAAGAAGCTTTTAAGTCTTGTTTTTATTTTTTATTAAGAAAAAAACTATGCTTTCTACAATCATCATAATCGGAATCTAAGGATATTTTTCTTCCATATTATTGCATTTTAAGTGCAATAAAAAGCTTGCATGTCTATGATGGCATCCAAGAATAAAGGGTGTGTCTAAAAAGTCAGTGTGGTCCATAGATTGATAGCTGTTTTAGCCAATTGAGCTAATAATGAATTACTTCAGTGAAGTGTTTAGGGACCACGCATAGACACTTGACCTTAGTAAATTTGTGAACCGAGATTCTCACATTCTCAGTACATTCATTGAATTCAAACAATTTTATGTACGGATTAACTGATGCAACAATTTATGTACATGCAGTAGTTACATGTATTCATCATGCAAAGTCTTTAAATTCTTTATATTCGTATTCGTATCAATGACTTTTTATCTATCACTGTAAATAAACCCCCATAATAAACACAATCGCCTTTATCTACTCGATTGGTAAAACCCTACGCGTAAGATAATATGTATTGTATGCAATCTACAATCAAAACAATGGCTAGCATTTTATTCCCTGCCCTGCGTCGTGTTTAAACGTTCCATGAAATGTCAAAATCATAGTCATGAATAAATATATTCATCTACAATCTACTACAATCGCATGAAAGAATCGCTTTCACTGAAATAAAATGCTCGAATCATAAATAAAAGATAATAATCAAATCAACATTTTGAAAAAATACTGTTTACCCTTTACAATGAATAATATAAATATCAGCACAAATCTCTACGGGATTATGTAGTTATAAAATGACAGGGAGCAGAGCTTAACAAAGGATTAAATTGCAATTAAGTTTCATAGTCAATGGGCAAAAAAGTTTAAACTTTAGACGTTATATTAAAGTCAGTCTTAAAGTAGCTTTTCGAAGATTCAGACAACAGTTTACTCAGGCAAATTATTGAAATACGTTTTTATAACAGGACAAAATGAAATTTAATAGTGTTTTATTAGTGGTTATGCCACTACTCGTTTCTACGTATTTTCTAGAAATATCGGCGAATGATAACAACGGTAGGGTGGGAAAAAGCAGTCGCCATCTTGCTCAAATCGCTAATGCATTTTCATACAGAGAAAGTTTAGGGCGAACTCCAACAGCAGATACCGAAAACTGTTCTACATTGCTTCCTCCTGAGTTGGTCAATGAAATCAAGGGATATCAAACCGTGGCAGATCAAATTATGGCTTTAATTGTCAACGGAACCTTTAAAGGAAAGACTTACCAAGAGCTTCATGATTTGGTAGATCTCTTTCCGATTCGGCAGTCTGGATTCGAGAATCTTGAGCAGAGCATTGATTACATGATGGAAAGAATGAGGCATTATGAAATGGAAAATGTTCGCGGTGAGCAAGTTTTGGTTCCTCATTGGATTAGGTAAAAGCTTATTTATTTATGTGTTTGTGTTAATCAATATATTAAGTAATTAATCAAACAATCAGAGAAATCTCCTTGTTAAATATGGTATTTTTTACTTATGAACAATTAAATTTTTTGAATGATAGAGGAGAAGAAAGTGCTCAACTACTTCAGCCCCATCAAAAGAACATTCGACTGTTGGGTCTGGGTAGATCTGTGGGAACCCCAGAGGAAGGAATTACTGCACCAGTTCTGGCAGTGAAAAGTTTTGCTGAATTAGACGCAAGAGCAGCTGAAGTAAGCCTTTTCCCTGAGTTTGTTGAATTGCTAAAGTCATTTTTCATATTATAGAACCAAATTCAAGGAAAACAAATTATCCTTTTAAGTTAAGCTCATTTCTATTTTTAAGCTGCAGAGATTACCAGGAAAGTATTTGCATTATCTAGAATGAGTTTTTATTCTGCGAATTCAAATGACGCAAGTTCATTGCAAAAGGGGAAATTCGCGTCAATGTGATAAGAGAAAGCATATTCTTATCAATTTTTTTTGCAAAAGACAGGCAAATTAAACCTAATACATAGAAAGGTGAGAAACGTAGAATTATTCATGATGAAAACTTAAAATTTATAAACGTTTCAGGTACCTGGAAAAATTGTCGTTTACAACCAAGGCTGGCTTGGAAGTTATGGCGCAACAAATGTTTACAGAACAAACGGTGCCTCTCATGCATCACAATATGGTGCCGTTGCTGCCTTAATTCAAAGCGTTGCTCCATTTTCTTTAGATACCCCACACACCGTGAGAAGTTCTTTATTAAAAGTTTTTTTTTGCAAATTAGCAATTTAAATAGGTTAGGTTTTAACACCAATTTCAAGTGAATGCCGACAATGAATTCTCATTTTTGTTAAAATAACTAGGGAGGGCAAAATTACTGGGACAATGTAACTCACATTCCGGCTGCCTGCATAACGATGGAAGACGCTGATTACTTTTACCGACTTCAGGAAAAGAAAAAACAAATTAGCATTAAAATTAAAATGTCGGACTACAATCTTCCAATGACAACTTCAAGAAATCCGATTGGGGAAATTGTTGGAAAAAGCAAACCCGAGGAATATGTAGCAGTAACTGGACACATTGATAGTTGGGACGTTGGTCAAGGATGCATGGATGATGCTGTATGAATTTTATACCCCAATTCATTGTAGGCGCTGCAAAAAATTCTTTTTTATTCATTTTTAATGTTGCTTTCACTTTTAGGGTGGTGTTATGATTTCAGTTATGGCATTGGCTGCACTTAAGCATTTAAAGTTGCAACCAGCAAGAACATTGCAAGCAATTCTTTGGACATCTGAAGAAGTTGGTCTTTACGGAGTGGAAGATTTTGTTCGACAACATAAAGATATTCTCAGCAATTACAGCGTTGTATTTGAGTCTGATGGAGGAACTTTTAAACCAAGAGGGTTGGATTTTGCGGGTTCTGAAACGGCTGGGTGCATTGTTAACGAAGTTCTGAAGTTGACTGAACGCATTAATACTACAGAATACGCTAGATATCCCAGTGTCTCTTCCGATATCACGAAGTTAATCGCAGAAGGGGTTCCAGGATTAAGTCTTAATAATGAAAATGACTTGTACTTTTGGTATCATCATACTGAAGCTGATACAATCACGATGATGGACAGTGAGGAATTAGACCTTAATACGGCTTTGTGGGCTGTCACATCATATGTATTATCTGATATCTCTGCAAAGCTTCCCAGAGATCCTCCAACTACACCAACGCCGTAAAATCTAACACCTTCAATGTAAGGCAAATGGGGCAATACGCGACAAAATACAATTAATCAAACCTAATATTAAATACATGTTTTAATATTTTATAGAATAAAATTCAGTTTTACTTGTTTCAACGTTTCCAAATAAAGTAATTAGGTAATCAATCATTGCCTATCCTATTTGCATGTAAAGTTTGCATTTATTTCAATTTCCTCTCAACTTTCAATCGTCTATACAATAGCCTGCTTGTTGATTATAAAAATTAAAGGAATAAAAATTAAACTCTATATTTTACAAAGGATCCAGCAAAAAATCAAAGGAAAGATCGGACTTGTAAAGAAAAAATTGAAGTTTGAGTAAACCTACTTCGCTGTGTATAGTGTACTCAATCGAACAAAGGTTTGCACTTGCTTGTTATAAGAGGGTTTCCATATTATAATGAATTGATGCAGCTGGTGATGTTGTTGGTTGGTTGGATGTTCCACAATAAAACAACCCTTTCGTTTTGAGATCTGATTTTTCGTGTATAGCAGTTTTGTACCATTATTGTCGATTTTAAGTATCGAATCGCGAGATGTGTTGAGTTGTATGTGGTAGGTATACATTTTCTCAGGTAAGCTCCTTGTTATGTTCTGCTCACTACAGTTCCTCATGCTCATAAACCTCGTTTTTAACATTTTTATAGCACAATATAAAAATGTTACATAAAACCAAGTTACATAAAGCAAGTGAACTTTTCGTATAATATAAATTGCTGCGAATATGTTTGACTTTTGTGTGTCTCTATCGCAGTGTGTTCCCAAAAACAAATCTTTTCTTTTATTAAACAAACCCATATGTTTATCTTGATGTGTGCTGATCTGACCTATTTCTGTTAATTCGAAACATGTAAAAATATTGAGCGTAGAAAAATATTAAAACCTTGAACCTTTCCTGTGCATATTCAAATTCAACAAAAAAAATGTTCTAGTTAGTCGTTCTGTCTATTAACAAATTGTACATGGACTAATAATTATACTTTGATTATAGGTACTTATAGCAAAATTTACGAGAGTGCATATTAACTACGTAAAGTGCTAATTAATTTGAAAGAATGATCTCATCTAGTTAACTCTTCTCCATTCTGACATCATCTCTGGAAACAAACGAGAAAATCGTGTTTTTGTTCTTTTAAGTTGTTGGATTAAGATAACTTGCAAGAACGGTTGAAATGGACATTTATGTTAAAAGGTTCTGTTCTTTATGAAAATCCAGCAGCAAAAAGTAATTTGAAATAGTCAGTATGAAAATGAAATGTCCTGTAGTCAAATAAACTAATTAAATAATTGATTTAATTACATGCTCAGTGGCTCGGTACTTGCATTGCTATCATTATCATTACGCAATATCAAACCCCAGTTTAAAAGTCATAATAAACAATATCGAGCCAGAGCTAACCTATTTCTATTTTGTAAACTGTATTCTATTTACAAAACGATTCATTAATACAACAATCAACATCTTTGTTGCAGACCCACAAAATAAAGGATCTTTTTTCTAACGCTAACGCTTCAATCATTCATTTGTTGTGGATTGGCTTGCAGAAGAAGTGGCAGACAGATCGTTCTTTATCCTAGTCTCGTGTGGTGAACTGGTATGGTGCGGTGAATGGTGAATGTGCGAAAACTGTTAAGAATGATTTAGAGAATTACAGATTAATGCTCATGACTCATGATGATTTACTCGTAAGAAGAAACTTTTTTGAACCAACATGACATGCAATGAATTGAAATCACAGCTTTATGTAAACAAATTAATGCTGTATATAAGCCATAATAACATTTATTCACAAATTGCCAGTTCGTAAAAAAGTGATAGTCTGTATTTCCATCCATTTTGCCTAATGATGTCGACAAATAAAAAGGTATTGTTACGATTGCGATACTTACCACATAGGTAGGTAGTTTACTCCTCTGCTGATTACAGCACAGCAGTAAAACAGAACGGAAACCTGTAATTACATTATATTACAACAAGAATATTACAAATTCGTGGTCAATCAAAATGAAGCCACAAAGCAGCTATATAACGCAGCTCCATTAGAAGAAAATGTTTTTCTGTGAATTGTGATTATTCTAACAATTCATCGTCAGTGCATTATTCTATAGTCATTTATTTAGCAACGATGATGATATTTTACACAACTGCTCTAGAATATAGTCGAGTATGGCGCTCACGTAACGTACATAAATGTAACTGTTCTTCTCGTGAATTTTTCTTCTTGTGAGCGTTATTGGTTGCGTGGTTTACCTGTACAGATGGGTATTTCTTATCTTCAAAAAATATTTTTATAAGTGTTCTCCGCAACTGATCTACTAATCAATCCATCTACACTCGTTATCAAGCTTTACTGTACAAACAACATTCAGAATCAGAATTCATTACTTTCAGTAGGTAGTAGATCACTCGCACAAAACCCTTCCTTATTCGCAAAAAAAGTTTCATAAAGATTTCTTGTCCTTCTAGCCATCTAATATTGATGCTCTCTTTTAATCTTTTACATACTGTAAGTTCTTTGAAACGGATGATTTTTAAGACGAACATTTTTCAAAACTGCATGATCTCCGTGTGAATTTTTACGTGATATTATATTTGTAATTTAAACATGGTTGCTGGTTGGTAGTATGATGTGGGTTCAGTAAGATCTATTCTCTACAATTAACCAATCAACCATAGCTGCACAATTCTATACTACTACAATATCGATACTGAAATGATGGTGAAGGTCATCTATAGCGAATTTTACCTTCTAGTATCCAGAATCCAGACTCTTTCAAGCGTGCAACTGTTCAAGTAGTCACAAAAGTAATTATCTCGACTTTCTTGCCATGGATATGTGATTGAATGACTTCATCTGTAACTTGTTTGTGTGCTGTCAAGGCTTCTCGGACAAAAAGAATGAGAAATTGTGCATTTTCAGGATTTGGATAAAGGAATATTTTTCCTTATTAATTAAAATCGAAAGAGTTCACCTTATGAATACATACCTACATAACGATATTACTTTTTGACCACTGCAACTGTTCCTTATTGTTTGGTTGTGTATGAAGTTGTAGTAGTCCCCACAAAGAATATTTTTTATATAATATAACATGACTGACCTCAAGTCAGAATTACTAGAAGCGGACAAAAGAAGCTTTGAAGAGAACGGCGGTGGTGTTGTTGAAGAGGAAGGATTTTATTGTTACGGTAGTGGTGGTGGTGTTGGTTGTGGTGACAGCAGAGAAGACGGTTTTAACACACCCGCATCCTCCCAGCACCAAACTTGGTCACCAACACTTGAAGATCTCGATGATTCAGGACATTTCACTGCCTCACCGGATGGAGAGAAGGCTCTCAGTGGATCCTCCAGAAGTCATAGCCCGTGCCCTTTGTCTTCCGCTCATTTACTTTTACAAATGCAGCATCAACAGCAGAAGCAAGATAGTAGTATTAGCGCTATAATAAATTCCCAATTTCACCAACCTCTTACCCAGTCATGTTTGGGAAAGCAGCTACAGCAGCCACCTACTCAAAAAGATAAGACTTTGATCTCTCCCCGATCAGTAATGACAATGAAAGTGCCTCAGCAAGGCTCCGCTGGAGTTCCTCCTAATCTTTTACAAGAAGATTCTTCCAGACCTGTCACATACACGTTGCACTCTTTTAACGGAAAAGTAATGGAAGCTCCTCCAAAAGTTAAGGACAGTAACGAATTGCCAAGCTCTGTGAGCAGCACTCTACAGTTTTCTCACATGCTTCAACAATCTTCATTATTGCCAATCGGTGCAAGTGGAGGAGGGGATGGAGATGCGTCTTCAAGAAATTCAAGTGATGTGCCATGCGACTACCTCCGTCAGATTATAAGAAATTTTAACTCTCTTTACATCGAGAAACTTAAAATGATTGATAATCTAGTGGTTGACGGGAGTATGAATGAAGAAGAAAGGAAACTTGTGGTAAGTGACATGTCCAATCCCATCAATTATAAATTACGTAAACGATTAAATCTGCTAACATTTGGTTAAACCATTTGGTTGACCCTTGCGTTTAGATGGATAAGAAGACCAACATTTTGGAGAATTGGGCGAAGGATGTCTGCATTCAGAACATGGCTTTGGTTCATACTGTAGAGGAGTTGGAAAAAGAAGCTGGCGGGAAGGTGGTTGCTCTCCAGAAAAAGATGATTGAATCCACCCAATTAGCAAAAGAACACATGACAAGTATTAAAAAATACGAGGAGCAAGTCAAGCTTCTGCTTAAGAATTATACGGATTCAGAAACAGTTAATTCAGTAAGTGAATCGTAAAAACCTGCAATTTATTCTTGGTTTAGTTTAAATTTTAAAATTAAATATACATACAATGTTCACGTAAAATAAATTTATATAGAGTCTCAATTTGGAGCTGGAAATTCTCAAGAAGGAATGCAGACGGGAAAGAGAAAGAATAAACTGGTTGCTTAAAGATAACGATGCATTGTTAACTTTAGTGTGTCGGATAAGGGACATGGGAGTCTGGGATATTAGTGGGCTTGAATTTCAACGAGCTTCATTCGATCAAATCTTTGGTTTATATCCTAGCCTGATGGGGTATGCCCTTAAAACCTAAAATGATAATAATATTTTGGCAATCAAAATAGTTTGAACTTGAAGATTTGTATGCTAATTATTTCTTTAAACATTTAGGTCAGAAGTTCAAACAGTTTTCACCCGAGAAAAGGCTAAACATGTTAAGGAAACGGAGGCGAAAGCAGTAAAGCTAGAGGAAGAGCTTGATATTATGGAGAAATCACGGAGAGAAGCACAGAACTTACTATTGGAAAGAGACAGGTACCAAAATATCATATTATAACTTTATAATTCTCCCGTGTAAAGATTTAAGTGAATACTTTTAATTGACAGTTTTATTTTTTCCACAGAAAAATTGAAGACCTTGAAATCGAAATCAAGAATGTTTTGAACAAAGCCCAGTACAGTGAGAGAGAGTGCAATGAATACAAAATGGCTTTGTTAGCGACACAGGAAAAGCTTCTTGAGGCGACAAAGAGATTAGTTGTAAGAAAATACACCAATAATTTTTTTAAAAATCATTCTTATTCTTCTCTTTTAGCTCCATAGTCAGAATTTAAATATTTTCATGCTTTTCATAGTCGTCCGTCAAACAACCAAATTCAAATGGGATTGATGGCGAAGAAAATGAAATGACTGAATTGATCAAGGAGCTACGCGAGGTCAAATCCCAACTTAATACTGCAATAGAGGAAAAGCAAGTTGCGAAAGATGAATCTGTCTCTTTCAAAATGGAACTGAGTGAACGCTTAAAGGAAATGCATGATATCCAGAATGCCTTCCAAAGTCTAGCGACGGTAATTATCACATTTTTTCAAATAGTATTTGTATGTGTAAAGATGTATAGAAGTTCAATGGGGAAAGCTTGCAATGTTGCAATTACCATTTTCTTAACTTTCCCTTCTACTTTCACTTTATTTGCAGGAAGTTGTAAGCTCGAGGGTAGCTTTCCAGCAAGTTCAAGAGATGGAAGTTCAAATGCAGTCACTCAAATCGCAGATTCAGACATATCAGTCACGCTGTGCCAATGCTGATGACACCATATTGAAAAAGGAGAAGGAAATTAAGAGGCTGCAACAGCAAATGAATGATATTCATAAGCGGGTAAGTGAAAGAAATCAGTGCAGTTAGTGTTCTATTGACAATCAGTTCCATTTCCGTGATCCTTTCTTTTTCCAATTTTCCATTGACTTTTCCTCACGTTTCTCTAACCTTTCTACAAAAATAGAAGTCGAAATCTGCGGTAAATTCACCTCGCGGCAAAATACCTGTAATTCAAAATAAAACGAAACCTTCTAAGTCTCCAAGAACATACACAAACATTACCCCAACGTGGGATAGCACCCCACCGCACCAGCAGCCGCAGGATACTAGGCCCCCTTGGAATATTCACTTCAAGAAATCTACTGGGGTTTTGGGACGTCCCCCACCAGAACTTCCTTCCGTTCAAAACCAGAAGTTCCCAAAAGTATTCACTCCTTCCTCCCGATCTCAGTCTTCACTTACCAGAAACAACTCCTTTTCGAAAGCGGAAATAGCCAGCAGTGGGAATGGGAAAGCAGCTTCTAATTTCTTAACACTCCCAAAGATTGATAATAAAGAGTTCAGGAGTTATAGACCTAAGCAACAATCAGCTTCAGCAACAGTAATGAAGATCTCTGGTGCGACTGAAAATGGAATGAAAAGGGAAAAGCTGCCATTTGTCCAGCAGGATACCCGAGGAAGTATACAATCTCAAACTCCAAAGGGAAGCAACGCCTCAATCTCCAATTCGAATGGACCTGGACCTGGACATACTTATTTCAACAACAATTTCAATCCCAACAATCGTCAACAGCAGCATCCTCCTGTCTCACCAAGAATAAATGAGTCACTCCCAAAGATTGATAATAAAGAGTTCAGGAGTTATAGACCTAAGCAACAATCAGCTTCAGCAACAGTAATGAAGATCTCTGGTGCGGCTGAAAATGGAATGAAAAGGGGAAAGCTGCCATTTGTCCAGCAGGATACCCGAGGAAGTATACAATCTCAAACTCCGAAGGGAAGCAACGCCTCAATCTCCAATTCGAATGGACCTGGACCTGGACCTGGACATACTTATTTCAACAACAATTTCAATCCCAACAATCGTCAACAGCAGCATCCTCCTGTCTCACCAAGAATAAATGAGCTTATCAATGTGGTTGTGGAAACGTCTCAAAGACTGATGGGGCAAGGTGATGCATCCGGAAATACCAAAGATCATCATAGAGGCGGCAGAGGTTTTTCAGTCACTGGCGCATATTATCGCCGTCACAAGGAGAGGAAAAATGATGAAACTGTTCACACCAACACAAATCTCAGACGAACTAAATCCAATGATAAGTACACGGATAGGAATCGGAGCAAAGATGATGCTGACAAGAAATCCCAATCGTCATACATCGTAACCAAGTTCCATTCCTTGCCTGAAGTTGCAGGAGGAGTAGATTCTCAGCGGAATAAAAAGCAATATAGTCAAGAAACTGACGATGGCAATGACAATGCCAGTAAAGGAGAAAGTGTAGAGCTGGTTTACAGGTCGCCTCCAAATGTTCAAGAGTATTTATCAAACCTTCCTGAAGAATCTATTGAAAATCTTGTGAACAGTTGGATCAAAAAGTCTCCTTCGCAAACTAGTAGTATGAGAAGCACTAATAAGGCGAGACAAAAAATCGCTAAAAGTATGCCGCCGGTTGCTGGAAGACAAAGTTCTGTGAGAATTATGAAGCATTTGGCAACTCGAAGATGTCCCAAACCAGCCAGTGTCAAGTCAAATAAAAGCAGTCTAGCGCGTGCCACAGAGAATTTAGTAGACAATCAAGTAAAGAAGACTTCCTTCAAAAAAACTAATTCCATTTAACCCTCTTCCCTGACTACTATGCAGAAAAATTCTGATAATTATTGGTTGATTATACTTTCGCTCTGCTAATCATAAAACGTTGTTTTTTCTCCCTTTGACAGATGTTTGAGTTGGAGCACGAATGGGGGCAGGTTTTTGCCAATTTAGAGTCTAACGCAGGCCACCGTGGTGAAAGGGCGAGGGCGAATGCAAATAAACCTTTCCAAGCTGCTGCTGCTGCTGGATCTGAAGAAGTAAGTGAGGTGGTAGTGGATAAGCCCTGCGGTGTAAGTATGTTCGCACACTAATTTTAATAACGCTTTTAGATCACTAATCAAACACTGCATTGACTTTCCACATTTTTATTAAACATTTTCCTTTCACTTTACCTCCAGCTAAAGTACGTAATGAACTCCCCGCATGTCCAACAGCTTCTCCGCTTACTACAGAAACCTGCATGAAGGATGCTATTGTGAATATGCTTTCCCTCATCCTGTATCCTCCCAGCGATAACAATAGTTTATGTAATAACAATAACTTATTTGCTTATCAGCCAAACAATAGCAACACTCAACACTGATTAATGTATCTTATTATTAATCAATCAGTATCAATCACTGTAGATATGCAATAATTAAAGCTTCTCGGTTATATATATGTCACAGTATCTCTTTGTCTTTGTTATTTTCGCACACTTTTGTAAGCATAGCTTGTAATTATAATCCATCACATAACGCTTTCTCTCAATTCAATCTTATAATATAATCATATCTAAATCATTTGTAGTTGTTACTTTACCTAAATCGAACAATTTGTTCGAAAAGTACACATTAAAAATCCGTTTTGTAACCAAATATGTTTTTAATTTTTAGGCTTCCAGAAGAGATTCAATCAGATCTTTAAAGGAAGAGTGTTCCTCAGTTACTTCCACCACGTCTGATTTTGCAAGCGCTAGGTCACAAGCAACCCCAAACTACCCAATAACAGAACAATCCAATGAAACCAAGTGCCAAGAACTAGAATCCATGCGAGAGCTTCTAAACCGCGTAACAAAGGAAAAGCAGGAGATGGAGGAACGTTTGAGGAGAGAACTGGAAGATAAGGATATTGAACTCACAATGCAAAAAGTTACGATACAACACTTACAAGATGCTTACGTTGCTCTCAAGCGAGGACAACCCATACCTGTGCCACAGAATGCAACCGGAAATAAAATTGCAGTAAATGGTGGTGGGAGTGCAATCGGAAATGGCCATCATCATAAAATCAACAACAACAATAATAATATTATGGATGTTTGAATTATCCTTCGATAGGCTATTTTGGACTTTTCAACATCGAATTACGATAATGAATCGGTACTACTAGTTTAAGTTTAAAAATAAGTGTGTGCAATTAAGTCGAAACCAAACCCCTCGTCGCTTTTTTGGACTTTTCAACATCGAATTACGATAATGAATCGGTACTACTAGTTTAAGTTTAAAAATAAGTGTGTGCAATTAAGTCGAAACCAAACCCCTCGTCGGTTGTAGGGAAGAGCGATGACCATTTATATAGTCTGCCATGAGAATTTGTGATGTGATAATTTAAAAGAAAGAACATTTTACATAGCTAAATTTAGATAATTTTAGTTTCTATTTTTGTGTGGGTGAAATGACTTAGTGGATATTTTTATTGTGGCTGGTACACAATTTACAATTTGAAGAAACTTAAGTTTTTAGGCAACTTCTAGTAATTATTTGTGAATTATTTGTGAATTATGAACAGTTACCACTACCACTGGATTTGTTTATCAATGCATCATCACAACAATTTAACTCAGGCAGGCGGCTGTAAATTCTCGGAAACAAGCAAACTCGAGTTCACAAAACTCCTCAGAATACAATTAGGGATTTTTTATAATATACTATAATTATTGCAGCTTACCTTACAACGATAATGAACGACAGTATTTGTATGATACATTGAAAGATTTGCTACTACAATGATGCAAAATACACGGAATTCCTTTTATGAATCTAGTCAAAAATGAAAACAACTCGTCTGGCAGTTTTAATACATTCAGTATATTTTTTAAATACATAGGTAACTTCTTTCACTCTTCTCTTGCGCATTTTATGAAAACCATATTATATAGATTTAATTAAGTATACATAACTCTGTAAAATGTTACATTGTGAAATAGTCAAGCTAATATGAGGTCTACCTATTATATTTGTAAATTCTTAAATACAATAATATTTATGCGATTGATTGGAATAATAAAATTAATTGATATATAGGCTCACGCAGGTATTTCATTATCATGACTATGAAACATTTTAAAGCTCAAAATGAAATACGTTCATTCGATGTTTCAAAACAACATTTTACAATTTGATAAAAAACATTTTTGAATGATTTGTATTGATACAAAAATCGTTAAATAAAAATATTCGGATAAAAGATAAGGTCAGTATAATGAAATATTTTAAATATTATTTCGTTTTTGAATGATTGTCAATTGAAACAGTCTATTACTCCACCTTCCACTTCCACCACCACCATGCATTTTACTTAACCCTTTCACATTGGGCCTAATCAAAGTGGTTTCACTGATAATTACAAGGTTTTTTCTTTCAGCGTTTCAATGAAATTGACTTTCCGTTGGTAGCAACAACACTTCTCTGGCTTAGAAATAACGAGCAAACGAGTTTTGAAGAAATAAAAAAATTGACACATTTTATAAACTTAAAAACTCCAATTTTTCTTTACAGACGCGAGCGAACTTAAATTATAATTTGCATATAGGTAGTTAGTCGAAAACATGGGGGGTTTCACGAGCTCAATTGTAAGCACTAATTCCAAAAAGCATAAAATCTCACAAGCACGTCCATTCCCACCAAAAGCATACCCTGAGTATGTCTCAAGTCCAATTGAAGAGCTCCACAGGGAGTTCATGAAATCTGTATGTGTCCTCCTCCTTCAACACGGTCTGTTCTGGCAGAGACGTCGCAAAGAGCCTCCCATTCGTTTCCGGAAACCTGATCAACTCTACCAACTTCTGGATTATGAGCTGAGGGAAACTGGAACAAATCAATTTGACTTGTTGGCTCTCCTCCGTAGAATAATTTATTACAGTCCAACCTTTTCTCATCCTTATTACATGTACCAGTTATTAGCTGGGTGAGTTTTCAATCAACTTCCGCTTTTTTAAGAATTATAATTATGCAAATCATCCATGTGTTTTAAAATGATTCTCTTTCTTTCCAAAACATGAAGCTTGGATCCTTACTCCGTGGTGGGAGATTTCGTTGCTTCAATTGTCCCCTCAACAATGCTAGCGTATCGAGATGCCCCAGTGTATGCCCTGATGGAAGAAGAGGTTTCCAAAAGACTGCGTCAACTCGCTGGCTATCCTGAAGGTACTGGAGATTGTATGTTTCCACCGGGTTGTGCTATTGCCAACACATTCTCTATTTTACTGGCTCGTCATCGAAAATATCCTGAGAGCAAACAAAAAGGAATCATGCACCTTCCGACTTTGGTCATCTTTTGTAGTCAAGATTTGCACTGTTGCTTCCAGAAGGGATCCATTTATACAAGTACTTACAAAATTTAATATTACGCAACATTACAAAGAATTGATTAAAGATTGAGTATCTGTAAGTTTGAATATTTTTAACTGATTTAATAGGCATCGGACTTGATAATGTGTGTTTGATAAAGACTGATCCAAAGGGGAAAATGAATATCCAGCATCTAGTAAAATGTGTTGAAGACACCATAAAAGCAGGAAAGGTTCCATTGATGGTGGGCGCTACATCGGGGACTAACGTATTTGGCGCTTATGACAATTTAGAAGATATTTCAAAAGTGTGCAAGCAATTTGATATGTGGCTTCACTCAGATGGAGCATTAGGGGGTGGAGTAATATTTTCTCCTACGCAGAGGGCTTTACGTTTGAAAGGAATGGAACTGTAAGCTGAAACGTTATTCATTTGCATATAAATATCAAACATTGTCCGGTTTTGATCAGTGGGGCGAAACAATTTACAAAATCCGTTCATTTCTTCTTCTTCACAGGTGCGATTCATTCGCCGGCAATTTCCATAAAATGGGATCCGCAACCCAAGTGTCTTCATTCCTACTTACACCCCACACCACGATATTTTCTGAAGCCTTCGGTCTCGGTCGTCGATGCGAAGATTACAGCACTTTTGAATCTACTCCGGATTACTTCTGTTCCGAGTTAGACACTTACGAAAAGTACGTGGACCACACCCGCCGTCCCGATATTGTAAAGTTATTCATGATGTGGAAGGGGAAAGGATTGCAGGGACTGGCTGCAAACATTGATGATGCTTATGACAGGGCAAAATTCTTCATGGATGAGCTGAAGCGTAGACAGAAGCATACTGGGAAGTTTGTTCCACTTATGGATGAGTTTGAATCTCCAGTCATTCCATTTTACTATGTGCCGATTTACCTTCATAGTTTGGATAGGACTGCAACCGAATTCAAAGAACGACTTAATATGGTACGCATTGTCTGAAGTTTTGCTTTGTTTCTTTAATTAATTTATAATTTTAATGCTACAGCAAAAAAATTAATTATATTAATTTTTTCTGAATGAATAGCACACTTCATTTTTGTTGGCCGAGCTCATAAAAAATGGAGTAATGGTAATCACCGTTCAATCTCTCAGACAGTCCCCATTGTTCTTCAAAGTCGTTCTTCACAACTCATCTTTAACTAACAAGGACCTTGTTTATTTAATGGATCAGTTGGACAATTATGGAAGCTACCTTCGTGTTCCCTTCGAAATACCTTTGGATTATCGGACCAATCACAACGCAGAAAATAGATCTGCAACTGATCTTCTTCGCCTTCATCATTAATTTTTTGCATAAATGCTCTCTCCATACTTCCATGAATTATACTGATTTATTTCCAAAATTCACAAATGAATGTCTGTAGTCATCGCTTATCCAAAAAATAAACGCAAAATGTCTTTAGTTGATTCACAATCACATCGCATCGGTTTGCTTGTAGTTTTGATTAATCCTTATAGCATTGTCGGTCTTATGGAAACTGACTGGAATAAATTTGAAAAGCTTAAACATTCATAATTTTGCAAAAAAGTTGGGCAAAATCAGACTTATCAAAAACTCACTCACGACGACACGCACCCACCCAGGAAAAAGTCATATTTTTTTGAACCATTTAACTTAAGCTGCAATAACGAAAGTGTGAAATACTTATAAAATAATTTTAACATGGCCACATCCGACGCAGAATACGAGTCGGGAATAGAAGATGAAGGTCAAAAGTTTTCTGAGCACACGGATGGTCAACCACCAATCTTCGACATAGGGAAAACCGTATTACTCGTCAATCAGGATGGGGACATTATTGACAACCAAGCAGTACTCATTAATCCAGTGGATAGCTACGTGGGGAAATACATTGGACAATTCCTCAGCACCAAATCTATCGGGGCAACTCTGCGAGGAAGCTCAGACGTTACAGATATGGAGGATGAACTGGAGGGAGAAGACGCTGACCCCGCCACACCTCGAGCTAAGGGGCCAAAATACTGGAAAATCCTGGGAACATTCTCCAACGCCAAATCAAACGTGAACCCTTTCCTCTGGGCAGTAATGAAGCATGATGATTACGATGCATACTTCCGGGAAGCTTCGAAGTGCGCCGTCATCATTTACGACTTGACAACTGATGCATCTCCAGAACGATTTGATGAATTGCGAGGTCTTTGTGACACTCTTCGCTCCCAAGTTGATACATTTACTATGCCTCGTGTTCTCATCGTGATTAGTTCATTGCATTCCTGGTCTCATACGAAGAAAGTCAAGACGGATCAGCCTTTCACCGAAGATGACTATCGACGGAGGCACACAAAGCCCCTTTATCGAGAATTGCAGCTTCTGGAACGTTACGTAGTAGCAGCCGGTAAATTGACGAAAGGTAAATTGAAGTGTTACGTGATTGGGGCGGGAGCAATCTACGGGGCTGAAGAAAGCTGCTTTCACCATTGGTTTGTCACTGCGTGGCACAACGCCAAATATCTTCCGGTGTACGGGAGTGGGAAAAATCTTCTACCAACTATTTACATTCAAGACATCGCCAAGATAATTCAAAACGTTATGGATGCTCCTCCAAAACTGCAACGTTATTTGATCGGAGTTGACCCAGTGATTTGCACGCAAGACCAGATAGCTAAGGCAATCAGTCGAGTTCTTGGAACGGGACATGTGAAAAGGATGGCTGAAGAAGACATTTATCTAAACAAGGAGCTCACAGCATTCCAGGCTGATCAACATTTATTGGATTTCAAAATTGAGAGTGCCTTCGCCCAAGAAAACTTCAATATGGAGTTCACCGCTGAGAAAGGAATTGTAGCGCTTATGGGGAAAATCTGTGCAGAGTATAAGTCCAGCAGGAACTTGGAGCCCTTGAAGGTCTGTATCCTTGGCGCTGTCGCAAGTGGAAAATCCACCATTGCCAGACAAATCTCGGATCTCTACAGATTAAACCATTTCACCAAAGAAGAAATCATCACGAACACCATCGAAGTAATGAAGGAAGCAGTGCAGAGCACGACACAAGGTTCTGAATCTCAAGGCTTGGATGGAGATATGGACGAACGAATTGGGAGAGAAGCGAAATTGATCTTAGCTGAGGTGGATCAATTCATTAGCTCAGGGAAGGGAACAAGTCTTCCAGTAACACAGAGAGTAGGAACAGCCGGAGAGGGTGAAAGTGAAATGGAACCTGAGCCAAGTACTGCTGGAGCAAACAATCCTAGATTGTCAAACTACATGGCAAGCGGACTATCTAAGATCAGTGATGAATTGTTCGTACGTATTGCTCGCTGGCGCCTTCTCTCTGCACAGTGTCAAAATCAAGGATTTATTTTGGATGGATTCCCAGAAAACTTAACTCAAGCTAAGATGCTGTTTATGGCCACGGACCAAGAAATTCTGGATGCTATGGAGGAGGAAGAAATGCAAGAAGGGAAGGACCTCATGGATCCCAGACTTGTTCCAGATCGTGTCATTGTTCTTGAGGCATCAGATGAATTTCTCACGCAAAGGCTTCAATCCATTGCGGCTTGTCATCTCGCGGAGAAGCACAAAGATAAGAATTTTGGGAAGGCTTTGGCTGACTATCGAGACCTGAACTCTGTGTATGAATCCACGTTTTTGTACTATTTGGATCTTCAAGAGATCATGTACTATCCTATTGATATCACTACCGGGGAGGGTCAATTGATGCAGAATGTCATCGGGAGAATCATGGATATGTTAGGAAAGCCAAGAAATTATGGTGAGTTGAGTTTCGTATTCAAAGAGACGTATTATTAGTTAAAAGGATTTTTAGAATTTTCGTTGGTTTATCTTTCTAGGACTGAGCAGAGAAGAGGAAGAAGCTTTGAGGAATTCCCAAAAGGCAGAGAAGTCCAAGATGGAGGAAACGGAAAAGGAAGACTTAGCCCTTATTGAGAGTAGGGAAATGGAAGAACGCAGAGAAAATATCCAGCAATGGGTAAATTGATTTAACTATGGAAAAACTTATATTATATTTTTAATGATTTAAGTCAATAATAGAAGGTTTTAAACTGATCTCGTTGTTTACTTCAGATGGAGAAACTGGCGAAAGTGAAACGTAGAGGAGTTTGAAAGAGAGGAGGCTGCCTTGGTTCCATTACGACATTACTTGATGGCTCATGTTGTTCCCACCTTGACAAAAGGTTTAATTGATGTGACCAGGGCAAGGCCTGATGATCCAGTTGAGTTTTTGGTAAGAACAATAACAAATCAAATACCTACATACCAAAGCTTGAATTGAATCATTTTCAACTCGTCCATCTTAGCATTTGCAAAAACGATGAATTATGTTTTGTTTTGACTATTCATAGGCCGAGTTCCTGTTTTCAAACAATCCAGGAAGTTTGAACACAACATTGGGCGAAAAATTCCCTAAAGATGGAAAGTAACGGAATGTATTTGCCACCGGAGGAATGAAGACTTGTATTAGTTTAATTCATTTTCCATTTCCAGAATGTGGTCTTTTGTACTATTTATAACTCTAGTCATATTGATGATTGATGAACATCTTTATTAAAATGAAGTTAGCTTCTATTCTAACTATTTTTCTACAATTATAATGTGCTGTTTTTATACTTATTTTCTGCTAATTTATTTTGGGGCAACTTGCGACATCTTCAATTTTCGTCTTATTGAAGATCTACCTTTACCTAAGTCGAGCTCTTTGTTTTAATTGCTTACCGATTGCATAAATGAAACTGTTAAAGTAGATTTCATGATTTATCATAAAAAACATTAAGCGAGAGCACATTATCGTGTAATTCATCTTACAAACTACTATAAATTGCTTTAATTCGAACATAATGTTTAATGTAAGTACTATACTATTTAATGTACTTGTTGAATCGAATATTATGTACATAAAAACTTTCTTTTTGTTGAAAACGGCGAATCCATACTGCATTGCAATTGCAAATTGCAACGCAACGCTCTGCTCGCTCACAGCGCTGAGCTGAACAAAGCGCATCGTCGTCGCGTAGCCCATCTCACATCACAGCAAACTTGTGTTTTTCTTCGTTCTTCATTTCTTGTTGACTTGAATTGAATGAGTGAATCAGTGAATAGGCAAGCAAAGGAAAGGAAGAAAGGATAAAAGGAACACAAAATACAACAAAAACATCATCTCTCATCTCGTTCTACAAAATGCAATGCAAATGCAATGCAAAAGTAAAGGGAATATTATGTAGTCAGTAAGTCATCTCTGTAGATGATCATATGTTATTCGTTTGTTTTTTAGAAATTCCTTTTCAACATCATCAATCACTGCACTGTTTGCAAGAAATTCTGTGATAAAGATTCTAGAGAGATGAAATGGTGTACGACTGTACGTCATCAATGTATATTATTGTGCAGTAAAAACAACTGATATTTAGTGTAAATCTAATAATAATATTATTATTAATGAATTAATAGTTATAATTACGTCATTATTGATTATTATCACGAACAACTAAAATATATTATTATTAAAGTTTGTTGTGTGTAGTAGTGGAATTGCTTTATTTTGTGCATGTTTCAAAACTCAAAGTGCTTTTAGTCTCTCAGTCTCTCACAAGAAAGCGAAAGAAGAATGGAAGAAGGATTTGAAAATAGTATAGTGATTTTGATTTCTAATTCACTGGAGATTCTGCATACTGAAACAAAAATTGAAAATGAAAGCCTGACTGAAACACCTCAAATGTGAAATGATTGTTGGGGTGTGACTGAAGAATGAATTGAAAAACTGAAAAACATTCTGTAAAGTTTAACTGTTCCGTATTCGTTTGTTGTTAAATTGCAATAATGCAAAAGTGATAAACCAGATTACGCAACAGTTTATGATTCAGCAAATAAAATCAAAATGGATCTTTAAATGTTTTTAAAACAAATGATAACAATTTGGCATTAAATTATTAAAAATGTGAGCTGGTTCCCATTCACTTCTACTATTACACGCCCACTCCAAGAAGCCCAAACCATTTCCCACCCTAGGCTTAAGGGCAATAAAGATCTTAGTTGAGGATCTGGAAGTTTTTCCCCTTAAT
>JAHZNJ010001979.1:0-15893 GCA_027744475.1 Lepidocyrtus cf. sotoi NNG-2020 | reverse complement strand
TTCCTCTCACATCGGAATACAGAAAACGAGCAAAGAATCATTCCTCTCTTCTTCTGTGTGCTTAGAGTTGCGGTTTTGTCATTGCTGCTATCACCCCTATCTCGCTCTCTCTCTCTCTCTTTTCTCTGTGAATCGTTTTTGCTTCAGTAAATAGACATAAAAAGTCTGCACTGTACAATATAATTTTGTTTCCAGTTCGCTTCGTTTCGTTTCCCTCTCTGTGTAGTATTTTTTTAAATAGATGCTTCCTTTTTTAACACGCAAGAAATTTTTTAGCTTCCTTCCGCGTCCCTGCTTTCACTTCTCAACGACAGCATTTTTTAAAATATGGAGAAAGCATCCTCTCGTTATAATTTTTTATTATAATATTATATTGAGTCGTCCCAAATAATTCCGTTAAGCTCCACTCTACATTTAAAAAAATAATATTCCAGTAAGAAATGAAAAATTTTTGGGCAGTGAATTTTACTCACTATGCTTTCTCCTGTCTATGAATGGGATGTTTTTGTGCGTATTTAGAATCCAGCTTTTTAAAACTGTCGTGTTGTTGCTTCTGCTGCTGCTGGTGGTAAGTTAGATAGTTTATATCTATCTATCATTTCAAAAGAACAGTTTGCATGTGAAAAGATATCTTTATTGAAAAAGTTCCTTCGGAATACTACTATTGAATACATACACACGTGAACAAGGCTTGCCAAAGTTCTTTCAATACTGTAAATAAGTTTTCCCCAACGCTATATGCTATTTTTAATGCGATTTTGAACTCAGCTGCGTAATAATCCCACTTCACTTATGTAATCCTGCTGTTTGCCAACAAGCTTGCCTTGCTCTAAACGCTAGACATTGGAGCCCTACAAAGAATCCAGAATTTAGTAGCCAAGCCAAGCTGTACTACGGAAGTGACACAGAAATCGAAGCATCCAAGCAGACTTCAAAGCTATGATTATTCTTAAAATTACATGAATTTCGGGAAAAAATAAACGTTTGCAGATTGCAGACCCATAAGATTTTAAGCACTTCGAGCACAAAAACACCTTTTCTGTATTTGTGTTGCTAGCTGTAAAATTGCTAAGGCACAGTATCTATATGTTGCATGGATTTTTAGATAAAACGGATAAAATGTCTCAATTTAAAAAAAGCAACACGGACAGACAAGCTTCATTGCAGTCCATGGATGGAACCATCAACTCCCCTTCTTTGCAAAGAAGAACTAATGCAATCTGATAGAAAATCCCCAAAGAATTAGCAGGTTTCCAGTTGGCTAACTCCATTTACTCTTCACAGCAGCAGCAGCAGCATTTTAGTAGTTCTCTTCTACTGCCTTCTCAATTCACTTACAGAAATATATTTTCAAATCATCAAAAGGGACAAATATATAAAAGGTTCTGTGAAAACCAATCATTGTTCCTAGAAATAAGCTGCCTACCTACACTTGTACACATTCTTTGCATGGTCTGATAATTGTGCAATTAACGTAGAAAACCAAAGAGCTCCTCCAGCCTCATCTCATCTCATTAATATCAAATCAGTTTGGAAATCTTTAGCAGTTGAGAAAATTTCAAGAAATCAAGCCTAAAATATAAAAAAATGCACTGTACGCTTTTATAGCACACATGCTTGAAATATCTAGCTGATAGCTTTATTCACAAATGCTATGTCTGTGTCCGTTGCCAGAATGAATATTTAATTGAACTCGATTTACTTCGAGAGATTAGGAATAAATATTATATAGCTTTCAATTACTGCTAAGCAAATTTTTTCCCGTGGACGAGATGAAAACTCATTTATAAAAGTCTTCCTCTCGATATTATCTTGTTCTGTGAAGCATCAAGATTTAAAGCGTGTAAGTTGACTTGTTAAAAAAGCGAGCATCTACTCTCGGTCGGTATCAAACTAACTTACCAGTTATATTAAAGCCGAACCGCACTTGCATAGTACTACAGTTAATATAGTTTAATGTAGGATTGCTTGCTTGAAGCGCTCAAAGGCAGAGAGTTTTAGTGTAAGCGGAAAGAGCGGCAGCAGCAACGCAGCGTCAACAACCAACTCAAGTGTGGAAAATGAAAGCAAAGTCATTTTCCTAGTTTACTTCTGGCTTTCGCCTTAATATGGAGGTGCCACTACATCTTGCATATATGCCATCCATGAATCATCAACATCAACACTCTTTCATCATCATCATCATCATATCCTGCTATCCAACGAGTTTCTCCTCACTGGTAAATCTCTTGATTAAGTTATAAGTGGCTTAGCGCCGGGAGCAAGTACAACCGGAAAAGAATAAATAGTGAAGTAGTAGTGTTGTGTTGTAGCTAGTATGAGAGCTAAGCAGGATGTGGAATAGTATGCTATGCGTAGCATTACATTATTACATATGAAGAGGAGGAAGGATGCTTTTGAAATAATACCCTGGTTTTTGAGGAAGTATAAGTGTGGAAATAGAGGCGGATGTATGATGAAGCGTAGCGTAGCGTGGACGAGAGAGAGAGAGAGAGAGGGAAAGAGCCATAAAACCCCGTTAAACTTGTTAAGCTTTCGACAAAGTGCACACAATTTATATTTTTCCTTAGTTGGCATTTAGGCTACATTATGGGCTTGATGACAGAGAAGAGTCGTAACGGGTTTTTCTTAAAGATTAAAGTCACTCTCCTCGTCTTGTGTAGTAGAGTAGACAATGCTCGTTTTACTTTTACTACCACTTTTCAAATTTATATCATTTATATCAGCCTTGTATATCTACCAGAAACCTAGCCAGAGCCATTATTATTACTCTCCCCGTTCCTTCCATCTGTGTGTCAGGTAGATTTTTATCTTTATGGGTGTCCCCTTTCCTTTCTTCTTTCACTTTCTCTGCATTCCACGAGCAAAGCGAGCCACTAATAATTATCTGCATAAACAAGCACTGTTTATGTCGGAGTACCAACAACAACCAACATATTTCTAAGTAAGTACGTTTTGATGTGCCAGTTGGTACAAAAGAGGAGAGCGAGATGAGATGAGACTCTCAAGATTTTTTTACTGTACGCAAGCAAGTTCCACCAGCTAATAATTCTCCAAGACGCAGCGTAGCGAGGCGTACCTGTTTTGCTTTTTCGCTACTTTATTGTTTTAGCCATACCAAGTAGCATTATAATGACTTGCTGGCATTAATTCCAAAATACAAAATGCGCATTTCAGTTTTTCTCGCGATCGCGATGCGACTACTGGATGTTGTTGATGCGATGACGCTACGAAGCAAAAGTAAGTAGCTGCCGTAATAATACGTAGAGGGCCATTGAGATTTATGGGCAGCGGTAATTATTAAAGTTGTTTTATAACTTTGTAATCCAATTAAAAACTTCAGTACTTATAAAGAATTACCCTTAGCTTGCTAAATCGTACTGCTGTTGTGTCAGCCAACTCTCACAATCATTTTACTAGAAGCCACCTATTTGAAAAACTTGTCTTCGCTAATACCCAGACCCATCCTCATTATTGCCAGGCACAAGGTAGAGTCATTTTGTATTGGCTACGTAGCTGTAGCTCTTGCTATTCGCAAGTGTCTTTCTCTTGGACTAGAAGAGAATCAATTATTCATAGAATACTAAAAGCCTGTTAAGGCAGCAGACAACTTACACTTTTTTTTAGATCAAAGTAAGCATTATCTCTAGAAAAGGTTATTATTACCAAAGTGGGATTAAATTATTCGTCGATAAGCGAGTTGAACTTTTAATGAGATTAATTAGCCTTTTACTTGTAGTGATATCGGCTAGAAATTAATTGGCGTGTAAACGAAACTCATTGATTCGAACAGCTCTTGCATGCTAAACCCTAAACCAATTATTCTTCTGCTACGCTACTACTATAAAAAATACTCGTCAAATGTTGATAATTGAACATTACAGATAATATGATCTGTTGTTAGGAAAGGACGATGCATGCCAGGGTTATTAAATATAGCAGAATAATTTTGTGCACAACAATGGACAAAATTCAATCTGTGAGGTAGGCAGGCCTGTTGCATAAAAGATTGTCCTCGTACTTACTTACGAACGAGTACTCAAATGTGTAGTGACAAGCCCGTCACATAGCTCGGAGATAACAAAAAATCAATTTTAATATTTAAAAGTAANACAAAAAATCAATTTTAATATTTAAAAGTAATAATACCGATATCTCTCTCGTATCACACGACCACCACGTTTATCCTGGTAAGGATCGTTAAGTGAAAAGGATAAAGGATGCATATCATATTTCGGCAGAATGAATAATGAAAATCTCTAGCTTATTATAACAAAGTTCATATAACTCTTTTATTATAGAGGAACTTACTACGTATACGTACCTTATATACAAAATAATAATAAAAATGGGGATTTTAGATTTCATAAGGATCGTTGACATTTCCCGTCAGTCAGTTTTCTGAAATCCCATTCATGCATACATCGAGTAGTAGAAGTTATAATATAATAGAGAGGAGAAAGCTTATAAGGCATGTAAGGCATTATTACTTTTCCATTATATTAAACTTCATGCAACAGAGATTTGCGTTTTTTTCTTCTACGTAAACATCTACGTGTTCTGCTCTGCTATTATCAAGCTTACACAAACTAACATCAACGCAAGGCAAGGATTTTGTCTTGTCCGTTTGCATGCACGGGTGCTGTAGGCTTGCTTGCTGGCTTGTGTTCTCTCTTCTTGTCATACCGACAGACCAAAAACCCTTCAACAATCTATCCAAGAATAAATTTGAATGCAAATGGCTCGTTATTCAGATTGAACTGTTAGGAGAGTGAGTGAGTGAGTGAGGAAAGAAGTTAAAGGAGAGAGAGAGAGCACTGAACGAAAAAGTAGGACTCTCGATAAGGAAGGACGCAGTTTTACTTTTCCTTCTTTAGAACATCTCACTCAACCGGATTCTTGGAAAGAAAGCTCTGCTTGTAATACAAAATTGATGCAGTTATCCATACCAAAATATAAACAAGTGTACGTGTAATAAATACTATTTCACACAGAAAGAAAGTGAGTTTACTCAAGACTCAAGATGAAGTCCTCCTATACGTATAATATTGTAATATTATGTATAGCAACAGAAACCGCATACCAAAAGCTTCCCTTCTTATTGCGGAGCAAAAAAGCCAGGTACGGTGATAGATGATGATGAAAGGATAATGATATGAGTTCTCAAAGAGAGAGAGAGAAAGAATGAAAATAGATAAGAAAAGTAAAGACTGACAAGAAAAGAAAGAAAAATCCCTAAAGTTGGATTACCGACTATAAAAGGAATACCTGACAACAAATGCACACACATGCTCCTCACTCACTCTGGTTCTGACAAGCACATACCGCCGTTACAGAAATCTCCATCCCCTCATGTTGGGACCTCTGTTTATGTTGATGCAATGTTGCTTGCATCAGTTACTAGGCTCTCCGGAATATAATATAACGTTTTGTTAGTACTGAATTGATCCCGCGTAGTATTCAATGAAAAGTTTCTTTCCAAGAAGAAGTGTACGTTTTTTCCTAGAAAATTTTATGCTTTGGGACAGCCACTTAAAACTATGAATTTGCACAGATGCGCCTCTACATAAGAAGGAGTATCGTTGAATCTCTCGGGTAATCACGAAAAAAATTCCCGTACTACACACCAATTTTAGAATATGATTTTTAAAGTTTTTTTACACTTTTTCTGCAATATCCTTAACAGAGAAAAAACTTACTGCTGTTGTTTAACATAGATTATATTTGTTACGAATAAACCTAGAACTTGTTCCGCTGTTATTCGAACTTACTGTAATAATATGGATATCCGCCTAAAACGTTAAATAATATTTCGGCGATTGCTCGTGGTCTGTGACACATCGAAGCGAAACAAGGAAAATGCCATATTTATGAAGAAAAAAGAAAAGTATGGCAGTTTCTTATTCCTACATTTTGTTTTTACGGATGAATTGTTTCCCACTTCCAATTGTGTACCCCACCGAGTATAAGTTTTGTTCGGGGTGGCGGCGTCGTTAGAGTAAAATCTATTTAATGCGCCTAAAAGTAAATTGTAAAAAAGTTAGAGAGAAGGAAAAGTGAAGGAATGTAAAAAATACAATACGTCCGTATGTATACGTACATACGTAATATGTTTCGAGTAAGGACTTTTTTTATGACACCAACCAACATAGCCTAGCCAAACACTTGACTGAATGTAAACGAAGAAACTACAACAAAACGAGGGACCTTTGTTTGCAATGGGAAAAAGAATAAGTTGCTTGTGAATGCTAAATAAAAAGTCCTCCAAAAAAAACTAAACGTAACCTTTTCGGTTCGTTGAGTATAATGGCGCGGCGGGTAAAGTACAATACCAATACGAGGCCAGGATTGCAGAATGCTGAATGGGAGTTCGGAGTAAGAAATGAAACAAAAACGGTGGGGAGGGTCGGGTTGTCGTAGACGTTGTCCTTTCCAAAAAAAAATACATAACTTCTTTCTTACTTTCTCCTTATTTTAGAGAAAGTTGACTATTGTTCGTCGCGTCGTAGAGAAAACTGTAAGATGGCACCGCACCCACCCACATAGAAAATCATCATAAATACCAACTAAAGGCTTTCATATTTGAATGTTTCATCTTTTTCCCTTTATTTTGCAAAAGGGTAGAAGCCAACATTATAGCATTTTCTCTAAAGCATGCAAACAAAGTACGTAACAAGCAAGCAAGGCATCGTCGAAGTGAAGTCGAGTAACATTTTCTCCGTAAAAGAAATGGGATTAGGATCAGATTGGTGCATACGGAAGTAGGATTTGAATTGGACGGCACTTTAATCCTAATTTGAATTTTTCCTTCAAAGAACTCCTCCCTCCCTCTTTCTTCTCCTTCTTCTTGAATAATATGGTAATATTATTGGAAGTATCTTCAGGAGCGGTAGCATTATTATTGACGTGACTTTTTTTTCTCTAAACATTCTTAACCGAGAGAAACTAAAAAAATCTCATTCAATGCGAAAGAAAAAAAACAGAAGAACGTCAAGGATCCGGAATATAAAATTGGATAAGTTGTGGTGGACTATAGAAAAAGAAATAAGGAATAATAAGAAAAAGAAGGAGAAAGAAAGAGAGGTTGTCCCTCAAAAAATATTTATATAGGGAAAGGTAATGCTTAATTTACATAATTATAGCAAAATGAGGAGAATTATTCACGTTTTCTTCTTTGCTGCTGCTGCTGCTGAACACTCCTTTTCCGGATAATGCTACTTGTCTTCTGCACACACAGATTCTATGAATTATTTTCTTTCAATTTATTCAGACCTGGGGAGAATGTCAAAATATTGATTATCTATATTTTTTAGGTATGTCAAGCCAATAATTCAATGGTACTTGTTCGCAGACATCAACGGACTTGGTCGCTGAATAATATACCCACCTACGCTGACTTCGGCTGATTTTATTTGTTTGCGTTTGCTTGAAATATGTAGCAGTATAATATTATCTCAAGATTTCCTCCGTCGTTGTAAACGATACGATACTATTCAGGTACATTTGCTTATTTATAAATAAGACGATTTAAACTTATTTACCTACAAAATGGTTTAAAAGTTAGAACAATGCCCAGCTTTGTAGCTATCATGTATGCGTCAGGACTGGAACTCGTCATTATCAAGAGCAGTAGCGAAAGTTTCTTTCTGTATTTAAAATGAGAAACAAAGCAGCAGCAACGATGAAGATAAACAATCCTGCCTGCAGCAGCCGCTTCGAAATTAAGTAAGGCTTATACTCATCAAGTGATTTTCAGCAAACAAAAGAAGAAACTGAAAGAGTCAAAACTTTTGCAATTAGACAGGAAGCGGAGCGTAAATGAAAAATCTTTGTTACTTCTTCTTCTTCTTCTCATTCTATTCTTTCTATACCTTTTCCCCATAATACAAAGTCGTGCCGCTCCGTTTCCCCTATTTAAAAATCTCCTTTCTCCTTGTTCTCTTCTTCTTTTTCTGAAATTGTGAGCTCTTTCATACGCTACCGTCATTTTTCCATCAAAGACAGAGAAGATTTAGAATGGGAAACTTTTTTGTGCCTGCGTGTCAAGTGTAAGATAGGAATTCCATTTCCTTTGCTACACACAAGGAACGTATAACAATTTCTACGAACTAACAATGAATGACATTCTTTAGTAGAGAGAATTTGAAACTAGCGGAATGAGTGCTGCCTATTCACTCCACAAAACTACTTTTACTATCCCTTAACTAATTCTCCTATAAATTATAAAAAAATCCATTTTCCATTTTCTTGGCATTTTCAAGGCGATTTAGTTACGTGTAATGGTAAATCATTTTGGATGAATACTAATAATGAAACTCAATTTAATTTTCTGCATATTATAAAAGTAAAAGTTTCATTCCTTCGTTGGATCGTTCGTTTGTAAACAAACTGGGAGAATGTGTTCTATAGATAAAATTTAAAACATTTCATTTCTACGTAAAGAAGAAGAATGCAAAGAATTTCTTTGTTTGAGTTTAATTAAGAATTTTCAAGAAAGTAACATCTTCTCTTATCGTTAGTTTGGGAATGTGTGCGTAATTCTTTTGTTGTAAATATAATTGGTCAGTAATTTGTCCGTTTCTATTCTACTAATAATTGCTAACAATTGTATTTTGCTTCTCTTCTTGCCCAACAAAGATAACTTCCTTTCTTCAAAGATACGAAATCAAAAGTTCTGTAACTTTCTATTATTGTGACAAAAATTTGACGAAGCAAAATTTTGAATATATTTTTAACTTCAATATTACTACAAGAATCATTAATATACATACATTTCATATGGTTCATAATTACATAATTTTTGTTGAAGAGAAAGAGAATAGAGCTCAAAATGGCATTGTGCAAAATTCATGGTGGTGCGTGGTGGCGTCATTATACGGACTACCATTTTATGCTTGGAGAAAGTTCTCCTAAAACTATTTCACAATGGAATACTTTTTTGCGTTTGATTCTATTTCTATATAGCATGTAGTAATTAATTTCAAGACTATACAACTTCAAACTTAATCACAATACCTTTTAATGAATGCTTGAATCCAGATGATTAATGGCGATTTCACAAGTTTTCAAAAATAGTTATAGAAAAAGTTATTCGCTGGACTGAAAGCCAGGTGCACCCTCATATAAGAATAAAAAGTAGTACCTTTTGCTTTCTATATTCTCCATGTTCACCTACATATTATTCTACCGTGCCGTGTTTTCTCGGAGTTAATAGGAAATGAGATTCCAAGCACGCATTTAAAAGTTTAGATAAGAGTACCATCATCATCATCATCATGGACAAAATGTTTGAAATGAATGGATAATGGTTATTTACTCATTAGAGAGACACTCTTATCAATATTAAAACTGAACCATGCCATTTTTCTGCTCAATTCGCAGTTTGTTTTATTGAAATTTGAATATCCTTTAGTTAAATAGTGTTTAATAGTACAAAACGTGGTTTTTCGGAACAACTTTCACTATATTTTGTGCCTTATAATAATATGCACTGTAAATGGGAAAGTTACTTTGCATGCATGCATTGCATAACTTAAATGGTTAGTGCTTTTAGATAGAAAGAAGCTCCTGCTCTGCTTCTGATAAAGGGAAAGGCCAGAGAGAGAGAGAGAGAGTGAGAGCGCGAGAACTTTTTTGTTCATACTTTCACCATTCTTCTTCAAGAGTAAAACGAAATAAGCTTTGTAATAATAGTTGAAGTTGAAATGAAAAAAATTCCGAGTTTACCTTTTTAATCCTTCTTGTCTCTTTAGAGAAGAATGAGGATGAGTATAATAAAAAGGGAAATCAAGCTGACGCGGCAGTATTACTGTTGTTGTAAGTAGTTTGTGGATGTAGTAAAATGTTTCTGCTCTAACTGCAACTGACATAATAATAATATCTTTTATGTACTGATACTGTAGTGGTAATTGTACATTTGTGTACAAGTTTAGTGGAAGGAAGCGTAACTGGGCATAATAATCGTAACGACTTCTTTTTTTCTCAGTTGTAGTGTTGCTGCTGCTGCTGCTGCTGGAAGCAAGTTTCAAGTGAATCTTAAGTGTTATCTCTGGAAATCATATTTGCGTTCTAAAAATGCTTCTGGTGTTCCCTTCAGCTGCATTTAAGCACTCATTTTCTCTGCAACTAATACAAGAGAGGAGCGAACCGCTCGTAAAAGCTTTTGTATGTACAGTACAGGCATTATTCTCATCTCATAAGTATTTTATTAACAGCTAAAATAATATGCATATAAATATTATATTATATCTCTGTATGTATGTGGAGTGTGGATAATTTAGTTTGTGTAGCACTAAAAACCATCGAAGAATGTTTAATAAAGTAGTCCAAAGGAGGACCAGAAGAAATGACTGGCTATAGAAAGATAAAGAAAAAAAGTAGCTGTACGTATCTTTGCTTTTCATCGTCTTCCTCTTCTTCTGTAGAAAATCGTTTCTCATGAAAAATTCATCACTTTCTAGAAGAAATAAAAGAAGAAGTGGATGGAGAAGTCTGGAGCTTCACGTTTAATTACTGTGATTAGAATTTCAAGTTGGCTTTCTATATTAATCAGAGATCTTCTATTGCTCTTAAGAAAGGAAAAAAGAAAGAAAGAAGAAAGAAAACTGAAATAGTGTTCCACAAATTGTTATATTCCTATCTTCATCTTCCTTCAGCAGCACTTTTTAGTACTATTCCCTTTCCCCCCATTGTTTCGTTAAGTTAGATACGTGTAGATTGTAGATGAATAGGGTTATAAAAAATAAAAATGCATTATACAAGTATATTTTCCATCTGTATATTATAAATCCTTTGTTGAATATGAAGTGTGACACACTGCCACGGTGGTGAGATAAATAAGAGAGAATTTACTACTACAACTGCTACCAAAAATAATGTTGGGGAAGGCAATCGTCGTAGTTTCTTCATAGTACTAGAAGAAACAGTTTTCATCATTGTCAGATATTAGAAGAAGGATTTCACAGCAATGTAGATTTATTTAGCCATTATTCTAAGATAAGTGTAGCTTATAGTAATAATAGTATTTTGAGACAACCTGCTAGGCGTTAGGCAAAGCAAGGCACTACTACTATTTCCCTCCCGCGCGTTTATATGCCGAGAATAATGGTTTTACTACCTACTCGTTAAAATAAACATGCTTAAAGACTTATGTGTGTGTGTGTGGATGTGTTATAATATCGTTTTCTTTAGAAGAACGAACGAACGAACGACAACGTTTTACCCCACTCTAGTTCTTTTTCCTTTGCTTTCTTTTACAACTTCATCTGATTGCTGTCACATTCATATAATAGTATTTGCGAAGCCTATTAGAGGCGACGAGAAAAAATGGAGGATGAAAAAGAATGCGAATCAAGTCCTCAGGGGTTCATCCACATATTCTCACACTTACCCTCTCTCTCTCTCTTTCTCTCTCACAATAATTCCTTCCTACCACCACCACCACATAACGCAGCAGCATAGCAAAATAGAAATAGCTTCATTGTGTGCGCACGAACTCAAAAATATTTCATCTGCTTAAAGGAATCGGAACTGAGCTGAGGCTGCATTCCAAGCTTTCACTCGCTGCGAGGCACTACTAACACCACTACATTGCTTAATAATAATAATACTGGAAAAGCAAAATCATGCTAATTTTCCCTTTTTTCAAAGGGGGAAAATTCTAGATACATCCAACATTTACTGTGAGTGCGTATCGTTTATATAAGTACTTCTCTAAATAGCATACTTTCCTATTATAAAAATGCCGTTGCTAGACTTTTCCTATTACATGGGTTAAACCAACGCTACACTACACTTATTACAATTGAATGATTTTTTTCGTTTATCCTTAGCCAAATTTCAATTTCAAACTACTGAAAGCAGTAGCTCCAAACACCTTAGTAAGAATATCGAATAAAACCTCGCTCGTAGTAGTGTTATAAGCATTACCACATGTCAAACAGGGTTTACGTTTGCTTTCCTTGGTTTGGCTTTCTTTTTTTGAGTGAGATGATTTTGCTCGGCTGTCATCATGAAAAACCGATCCCACATTTTCTTTTGCAGGAGTTCACATATAGAACGTGAGAGAACGCAAAACGCAACAACGCAAGCGTTATAATTGTGTGGATACAATTTATTAAGCGCAAATTTATTGGCCCCATTACGGCTTTCTAAACTTTCTTCTAATTTCACAGAACAGTCAGGATTCAGGATACGTGTACTGCACAGCAACAGCACACTGCGTAAGAATTGAAACAAATGAATGACAAAATGGAATAAGAATTTACTGTGATTTGTAGTATTGCTTCTTCTTTGCTTAGTTAGTTCGTTTACTGCTACTTTAAATGTTTCTTTCCCCCATTCAATCCCAATGGTCAAACTTCAATTTATGCAACGTCAGATGAGTTATATTTGTAGCGTGCTTCCTTGTCTAATAATGGTTCTTCTAAATCGAGAAATACGAAGTGTTACAATAAAATTTTTTCTTCGGTTCGGTGGTATCAGTGCAGTGCCAATAAAACACTGACTTCTTCACCTCACGTAGCTGCCTTTTAGAAAAAAAAGGTTCTTCTTTTTTCTTCGGAAAGTAAGGAAATTCTTTCTTTCTCTGACATGACTTGCATCAAAAAAGCATTTTTTTTTGGAAAAAACTAGGTCCCTCTTGTTCTTGTTCTGTTTTTGGCCTTTAATCACCAAACCAACTTTCACTCTCGTTCAATATTTGGACGTTAAAATGGTTGCAGCGCACTGGTTTAGAATTTGCTTTCTTCCATTTCCATTTTCTTCAACTCATTTAATAATTGGAACTCTAGACACATGGAAAGTGGAAGCAAAATCCCTAAAGATTCCTTCAACGTACGTACGGAAAATCAAGTGTGATTTGTATGTTTGAAGGAGTACAAGAAAGAGTTCCTCAATGGCTCTCCTTTTAGATGCGAAATCAATTTCTCATTCCAAGATTTAATTTTGCCAGAGCAGAGAACCAAGTCTGCACTTCCTCCTTTGCAGAATTTTGCTGCTTCGTCGTATACGTTTTAAATCAGCAGTCCAACAACAGTAACTGTAAAAATTATGCATAGTTTTGGTACAAAGCAACGCAACGGAATTACAGTTTTCTTCCCCGAAATAAAGTTCGCTGAGTGTTAAACGTAAACCCATTTCATTTTAAACTTCCTCGCCAGCACAGCACGCTCTTGTCTTATTTTATAAATTGGAGCTCAATTTAGTAAAAGTAAAAATAAAAATGAAACATTTTTCTAGTAGTTGACCCTTTTGTTCAGGGTAGGGTAGTGGATTGGATTCCAAGGATTCTTTCTTTCTCCAAGGATAAAAAACGGATTGTTCCAATTTCGAACATACGACTATTAGAGCGAAACAGTTGAAAAATATCTTCCTCTCGCTCACATGACCATGTCGTTCTTTCCTAAAGAATTATCTTAAGATAAAGTGGACATTCCTTTTCGTTTGTTCGTAAAGTTTGATGATGATGGTGATGATGACATGTAGCAAGTGTGAGCAAGTGTGCTGCTGCAAATGACTATCTTCCCTTTTTACGCTTCCCCCATCTCACAGTCTCGTTCCAAATGGTTGGTTCAGAACAAAATCATTTTGCTGAGGAAATAAATGCATTGCATTGAGATCTATCCGGAAAAATGGTGACGAGTATATCTTCAAGAAGACTGGTGGACCTTTTACTTTTTATTTTACATTTATTGTCGTGACCTGATCTGCTTAACGCTCGGATGAAGAAAAAGAAGGAAAACTATATAATGCTGCAATAAAACTACGGGAAAAGCGTTGTAAAAAGAAAAGGTCCCTTGTACCTAGTATGTAGTAGTATTAATCGTAGCAAGCATCAACGGCTAAATTCCATAAATAAAAGGTTCATGCATCATTTGTAACCAATTGCATAATAACAGAACTGTGCTGACTTGCACACCCGGCAGTTGCTATGAAAAAAATTCCTGTATTAGTTTAGGAAACAGCTTTTCCTTTCCTTGTACGTACTGGGACTGGGACACTTTTTAAGCCAATAAACAAGAGTGAAAAAAGAAACTCATACTAAAAGAATCTCTTTAGCAATCATAAATAGGAACGGAAACATGATGATTCGATTGCGTAACTTACTTCGTTAGTTTTAAATTGGTGTGACATTCAATATAACATCAACGAATATGTATGAAGGTATGTATATTATAGGTCTACTTATTATTTACAACTCTCATTTTAAACTGGACTGGCTAGGAAGATGAAGATGAAGTTTTTTAACAATATGTGCAAAAGTTCTACCGTATCTGTTTAGGATCTATTATTTGCAATATTCGCAATCATCATCCACTCCGTATTTTATCTTATTGTAAACAGTACAAAAAATAAATGTACATTACATTTTTTGTCTCCTAACAATAAGGAGAACTAGAAAAAATGAAAAAAAAACTTCTTGAATGGATCTTTCATTTTCTTTGCATTTGTGCGATTTAGTTCTGTTTTTGGCTCGTTATACACGACTTCCATGTACCTTGCATGGTATGCTTATAATAAATACAATATTACTCGATGTTGTTGCTCTAGGGCAGCTTTCGTTTACGTTCCTTCATGATGATGATGATGATGACTTTCATCTTGGAGATTGCCTTTTTTCCTACTACTTTCTTTTTCTTAGTATTTTTTTGTAACAATACAATAAATATACCTACACACATAGCAAATAGACCCATCCACCCAGCTAGAGCTCCTGCTTTTGTTGTAGTAGTATGTACAGCAATTGCAATCCTTTTTTTCTACAACTTTGATGTTCGTTCTCACACATCCTCTTATACTTATTCTCCTTTTTTACTACTACTATTACAGCTTCTACTGTAAAAAACAGGATTCCAAATAATTCTCACATACGTAATATAAATTTTGTCATGAAATAAAAAAGACGAATTTCATGATGTTAGCTTAGCACTAAAAACGACTTTAGTTTCTTTTAGGCGAGAAATAAGTAGCACACATGCATATTATTTTCGAAGATAAAAAGAAGAAGTGCAAAAAGAAATGAATGAGCAAAAGGGCCTTGCCTTACTAGTAAAAA
Organism: Lepidocyrtus cf. sotoi NNG-2020; assembly: GCA_027744475.1. NCBI lineage: Eukaryota > Metazoa > Arthropoda > Collembola > Entomobryomorpha > Entomobryidae > Lepidocyrtus > Lepidocyrtus cf. sotoi NNG-2020. The sequence goes on along the minus strand of JAHZNJ010001979.1, from coordinate 838 downwards.
CGCAAAATGTATAGTAGCAGAAGAAAAAGAAAGGGTACTACCACCACCACCACTCACCCACTACATATATAGTATGATCTTTTTTGTTCCATCAAAGAAAGAAGTAAAATAAAATAAAAGAAAAAAGGTTTAAAAAATATTAAATATTTATATATTATAACACATGATCATACTTCTGCTGCTGCTTTCCCCGCTTTGGTTATTGCAAAAGAAGAACAAGAAGAAGATAATAAGCAGAAGTCGTACTATATGGTAAGTAGGTACAAAACTTTACTCCTACTTTTTTCTGCAGAAGACCTTCTTTTTCTCCCTTAGTGTTCTATTTCCTTATCTTGATGGAACGTTACAGGATTAAAGTCCCATGGGGGTGCAAAGAGGAAAACTAAGGAACTGAGGAATACTATGGCCATGGTGCTGGTATGGTGTTAAGAGTGAATGCTTCCTTCTTTCTTGCTTTCATAACGTTTTCGTTTTGCCTCTCGTGCTTCACAGGCGCAAGAGTTAGATTAAATATTACATTATCGCATTGTTATTCATTTTTTAAATTTTTTTTTAGTTTTTTTACTTTTTTTTATATCTGTCTACTTTCATGATGAAGTAGATAATTTTACTTTGAACAATGAACGCAACACATTTTTTTTTATTTGAAAACTCGCGTACGACATATAATATTTCAGAATTTTGCAAAAGCGAGAGAAGAAATAGGAGTGGGGATGACGATGTTGTTATGTTGTAAAGGAATTGGAGAGTATGGAAAATGTTTTCAACACGCTCACTCAGTCTAGTTAGTAAAAAAATATATTCATTAAAAGCCTAAACTTCCGTAATAATAGTAATA
>JAHZNJ010001978.1:0-12298 GCA_027744475.1 Lepidocyrtus cf. sotoi NNG-2020 | reverse complement strand
GGCGTCTTTCCCATGGTATGTTTCTAGGGGCGAATTCTATCCCCAGAAACTTCACCGGGGACGGTAACCGCTTTAAACTTTCACTTAAACTTATGCTTCTCTTTCGCATTCCCATATTTATCATTTGTATAGTATGGATGGTATAGCAAGAATACTGTTATGTGACCAGTCTACGGAACTAATAAATTACGCTTAATTTATTCTACTTATAAAATTAAAAGTTAAAAGAGGTTTGCAAAAATTCGTCGAGTTTGTCACGAAATAGTGTGGTTGTTGTAATAATTGAGAGAGTCTGAATTTTGCAATGTAAAGTACTTCAATCATTGATGCTATCTATCATTTATTTATCAATCTGCAGTCCATGGCATTGCATAATAACTTGATCCAGTCTCACATCTCGATGAAGTAATCTGTTTTATTTTCATATAGTCATATCATCAAAAATGAAATCGATTCCAAAAAGTGAGCTTTATACTTTTTATACAGACGATTTCTCGTCGATTCAGATGCAGATTAGTATTAAAAAGCAACATCAAATCATACAAAATCCAAATCAGAGAGGTGTGTGTTAGACACGACAACTCGCAAAAGTCTGCCTACGTTGCTGGAATAAGTGGAACACAAAGATATTTCATCCTGCTCTTGGCTTGGCCGTGTAGTCATATGAAATGATTCATGATAATATGATCATAATTATATCGGTATAAATGAAACACGTAACGTGTAAGATTACTGGTTATTTTTTATCCCGTTTCATACCTATATTTAGTCAACTTCCTGTGACATCATCAAATTGTATATTTCATTATATTTTTATAAACACCTTTTGTGACGTGTGCTTAATTTATATAAGATATAAGATGAGGAAGGCGTGCTAGGTGCTGTAAATGAGATTTTTAAAAAAAATGCATGGCTTGCATGCTGCATGGACCGATATGAGATGGGTCATTCCTAATTCTTAATTTACCCCTACTGACTGATAAGTCGTTTAGGCTGTTCATTTTCATGGAATATCGAGACTACAGTAAAATAAAAATCTTGAGTTTAAATAACAAGCGTATCTCCTTTTATCCTATTGCCGAATGTGTTTTATTTTTTATTGCAGGACTACTAATACATTGTTGTGTGTCGATTTGTTTTCTTAATAATTTTTAGCTATTCATTCATAGTGTAAAAGTGGATACAGCTCAAGTTAAAGGTTAAAAAATCCCTTCCTTCCATTCAAGCAAATTGTCGAACTGGACTAGTAGCATGACAATGACAAGCTGTCATATAAATATAATAATATTCCATTCCGTACGTACATACATAGACTACATTATAGCACATTCTTAATTAAAAATTAAAATATTGTGTAATTAATATATGATCGATTTTGTACATATTTGGAATACCTAGATATAAATAAAAATTCATGCATGCATGCATAATGTACATTATTATAATATGACTATCCTATACAACAGTCAATATTTATTTTCCCACTCATTCGCATGTACTACTAAACCATGACGCTGTTCTATCACATAATTTTCTTATTACTATTTAATTTAGCAGCTTAACATATAAATTCTTTCATTCTGTGACAGCTAAACTCAATTAAATCATAAAACTATAAATTGTCAATCACTTCCCTACATCATTATCAATCAATCCGCTTTACTATGTAGTTCTGTTGCTGTTCCGTTACTCGCACTACTTCTAGTTTTCCTTTTAGATGTGGAGGAATCCTCTGAAGAAATTGAGTTATCTTTATTGCTACTGTTGGGATCTTCTTTTGAGCCTGTGTTGGGATCTAGCAGTTGGTCCCCATCTGCAGGTTTATCTTCCACCTTCCCCCAAGGATTCCAAATACGGAGGAAAATTGGCTGAAGAAATTTATGCCAAATGAAGAGGAGGGCTGGAATGACAATACATGGCACACAAACCATTTTCACGGCAGGTTTTCTGAAGGCAAAGATGGTACAGTGAAGTGAGTGACTATAATTGATNAAACCATTTTCCCGGCAGGTTTTCTGAAGGCAAAGATGGTACAGTGAAGTGAGTGACTATAATTGATAGATGAATTTAATCGAGTCGACTGGAAAAGAGTTTTTGAAATAAATCAGAGAAGTCAGCAAGAATATAGCAGGGGTCAGTTTCTGCAGCAAAAAAACAATGAAGTACATTGTTATATTTTTATATTAATAATATTAAATTAAATAGAATAAATAAATAAGGTGTTACGTTAAATCTTGTAATTAAAATTAAACGTTTTACCAAAATGTTTTAACTCACCTATCTATCGCTTTTTAGTTTAAACTCGCAGAATAAGATGTACGGATTTTTAATAATGTATCTATTTTTAACTTACGAACGAAACAATTTTATTTAATAGTTATTATTGTACAATTTAGCACTGATTTTTGTTGTAATTACGTGTACTAATCATAATATAACACACGCCCAAATGAATACATCTGATAAAAATTGTGAAGTGCAAAAAAAGATGATTTCAGCAAAACAATACAAGAACTTCGCGCTTCTTTCCTATCGTAGAACCGTTGCCCCAACCTAAATTTGATCGCCTTTGTTCATTTTGTGGTCTATTGGACTCTATTGTCTATTCTATGGATGGATGCTTGCTCATTTCAAGGTATGTATTGGCAAATCGTAATTGTATTTGTACTTGTACTACACGGCAGAAAGCAGAAAGGAAAGGTTCAGGTAAAAGGTATGATAGGAAAAAGGCAGACATAGGAAATGAAATGAGTTGAAGATTTTCTAATATGTATTTCTGATTCTGTTATTTAATTTGCTAGAATTTTAGAATTCAAACCTTGTTTAGATCTCAATTCTGTAACCCTTCTGCCCAGTCCTTCTATCCATCAGTTTAACTACATGAAATTGTTCCAAAACATTTCTACAGCCTTACAAGTTAAAAATTTATGTGTACATTTGAGTTTTTTTTTATTTTTGCTTGGAATGGGTCAAGATTCAAAATACACCGGTTTGGGGACTGGCTAAGAATAAAGGCGATCATGTATTTAAAAGTAATACTTATATAGCCATCTCAATATGTCGCGGTGAAAGCAATAAGAAAGTGGGGTCATTTGTATGAAGAACGGAACGCAGGTTCGATTTGTCGAGGAGGTTGATGATGGCGATGCATGGCATGGCACACATCTGAAATAAGGGAGAAAGAAAGAGACAATGTGAAAAAGTCTCTCAACGTTCATTTCATTTTCCAATAAAACTTCATCTTGCTGACGGTAACGTTCTCCGTGATTCTCCTACCAAAATCCTTGAGATATTATGGCTATTATATTTATGTATAACAAACACTTTTTGTACCCCTCCTTACTTATTGGTTTTGCAGACCAAGTATTATTATCCAACAAGACCACTACTTACTCTCTTACTTCTACAAGCTAGGTTTACCATTTATTACAAGACTTCCTTCGTTTTCTCCACCCGGAAGAGCATCAAAGTACCTTGTCGAGATTCTTTTACTAGATGCAATAATAATGGTATCATCATTATAAAAATTCTCTACGATCGTCTCATGCATTGATTCAACTTACCATTAAACTGCTTCTCTGCAGTAAAACGCTCCGTTGCTTTGCTTTTACCTATCTGATATGAGGTTGTATGGTGAAAACGACCACGACTCACGACCCCAACTAACTCTGCATGGCCAACACTTAAAGTTGGTGGCAAGTTGCAACAGCAGTCAAAGCAAAAGTCCTTTTTGGAGAAAGCCGCACAAATATGACCATACTGGTTGGTATGATTACCAGTCCCTCTGTGAACATCATTTTTAGCCTTTTTTCGGGCTGTTCGGGCTGTAATGCGACTTACACAAGGAGAAGGACAATAACAAGCACTCATTCAGCTAACCAGCTCATATTATGGTGATGATGATCATCATTATTATCATCACCGAAACCATCATCGAGTAATAAATGTGGAAAGCTACAGACAAGTTATGTGAAGTATTATTATTGAACAGAATTTTTTACAAAGACCTGTGCCTGGTCACCCAACACCACCAACGACCACGCGTGCTATAAATACAAAATATATCTTTCATCTCTGATATAACATAATAATAATGTCACCAGAGATGATTTTATTTATATGTAATGTAATAATTTTATTGGGATAAAATGGGAAAGAGGCCCTTTACTGACCCACCCGTTTAAAGCGTTTTCCATCAGACATTTTTATTGTTGCGAGGGTTTGAGACAATTTTTTGTGTTAAGAATGAACCAAATTCGCTATTCAGAAATAGTATTACTGGCTGATGATTATTATGTGAAAATTGAGGCAAATTGCATAGAATTGATCCGTAAGATTACTTTTGATCTCTCTTCATGATTCATTTTACTACTGTGATATCGGACCGTTTTAGGCCCATCAACAGAAGTTCTCTGACAAAATGCAAGAAAAGCATAATATCAAATTAAACGAATAAGAAAAAAAACCATTTTGGATATTTGCTTATATGCTAATTTAATCTGTTATGTTTTTAGTTTTAGATTACAGAGTTTTTAAATCATGGACTCGCCGTATGGTACGTGGTAGAAATGCCTTTTACTTACTTTGGAATCTTCCTTTCTTTTATATTCAGGATAGATTGGAGCGTTACTACATTTAAGGGGCAAAAGAAAGCTGCAGAAAGTCTTATTTAAGAGTTTTCTCTCAGTTACTGTAAAAGTGGATATGGAGACTTTTAAAGCTTTTGGGTTGGTTTCACTGTTCTACCCTGAAATGGAAGAGCTCCCAGTGGAGCACAGCGAGAAAAGCACTTTCATGTTGTAGCATTCGTCTTGATTTAGTCGGTTGACAGGTCCGTAGAAATATTCCCCTATTTCCCCTATTGCTTTCCCTTCTTTTTTTTACTTTTCTTGCATTTCTCGGGCTTTTCGCTGTTTCATTTAGTTTTCCTCTTCCATTGTCTCTCTCACTTGCACTATGTAAGCTCACCGCTGAAATGAAAAAAAACGGAACAATGTCTACAGCAGCAGCAGCAAGAACAACAACGAAAGAAGAAGAAAAGAAAATACACGCAGAGTTTTCTCATCCAAGTTTTTACTTTTTTGTGTCTAATGGTTTTTGGAGCTTGGTAAGTGGGTGGAACAGAGCTAGTCAGACTAGACGAACACCGAGCATTAGCTCCATCCATATAGTATATCAAGTCCCCCACTTGCATAATTTTACTGGTTTTCAAAGATGTATGGAATATGTACGTAAACAACTTTCTTCAAAATGACAACAATGGTTTCCTCTACTTTTCTCGCTAGCTAAGCAAGCTAATGCAAAGGCAAGAAATTGTTGAAGAAAACTTTGAAATGGGTATTCTACTAAAACCGAAGATACACAAATTCAGAAGAACACACTTTCTTTGCTTGTATTGTCTTTGCCTTCGAGCTTCTTATTGCATTTTAGTCTATTTTTTCAATGTACTCAAGCAATGATAATACATAACTGTAAACTGATCAACATTTACATATAATTCAGAAAATATTACGAAACGAAACGAAAGAGCTTTTGCTTACATTCACCAAATACAACTAAAAAGGTTTTTTTAAACTTCATAATCGCTTTGCATAAATTTGCTTCTATTACAGTAATGCTAGCAAAAGACAAACCCTTTAGATTATATCTAAACCTTCAATCTAATTTGCATAAAATTCGCAAACGAAAGGTTTAGAGTTTCAGAATCCAAATCCACAGTTGCTAGTTGCCCAAGCGTATGCAATACAATAGATTACGAGCGATTTGCATAATACAAACGTAAGCTTGAGCACAAACACTACACAGCAACATTGCGTCTTGCCTGCGTCATTTCTCTTATTTTGAAAACGCAAGCAGGGAGAGTCGTTTTTATGCAAATATTAAAAATCTTGTTAAGTAGGTTGTTTTGTAAAATATGTTTTTACCCATTTTTCCCTTTTTTCGTCAATGACTGACATTTTTCACTTATTGTGTCGAGTGATCTCAAAATAGATTTTTTAAATTGAAAATAAATTTTAAAGGACTAATACAATAGATTACGAGCGATTTGCATAATACAAACGTAAGCTTGAGCACAAACACTACACAGCAACATTGCGTCTTGCTTGCGTCATTTCTATTATTTTGAAAACGCAAGCACTGAGGGTCACTTTTATGCAAATATTAAAAATCTTGTCAGGTAAGTTGTTTTGTAAAATATGTTTTTACCCTTTTTCATCAATGACTGACATTTTTCACTTATTGTGTCGAGTGATCTCAAAATAGATTTTTTAAATTGAAAATAAATTTTAAAGGACTGACATGTTTGAATAATGGCATCGGTGTTTATAAAATCCGAAAAAGGTGGTACAATTCAATTTCTCTATTTTTTGAACGAGTGATAAAAAGCGGATTTTTAAGAAACGTGACAATTTTTCATTTTAAAAAATTGAAACCCACACAAGTATTTTACAATATGGAGTATGCAGTTGTAGTAGCAGTAGTACAGTGAGTAGTGACACGTTGATAAATTGGAACTCCATCATTTCCCTTTTATTTTTAAAACCTGCCTACTTATCATTTCCAGCATCAACAAGAGTATTTTTTTGTATTTATCCTTCTTCCTGTTTGTATAAAAAATGAGACCGACAGACGACACAATTTTCTACTTAATTATCCAATTTTCCCCACTTGATTTTTGACAATGCTTTCGATTAGAAACAGAGAAAAAGTCAGCATATGCAGCATCACAGTAAACCACCGTCACCGCTTCAACCACTAAAGTCTCGTACATCACACAAACCCCCAACTAATGCAATTTGAACATTTGGTCACTTTTTGTTTTTATAGCGAAAGAACTCTAAATATCATACTGAAAAATATAGAGTAACATAATAAGGGTCATTATTATTAACGAAAGTTAAGTATTATATAATGTAATATTTACGGTCCTTAGGGTATGCTTTCTAGTGTCAGAGCAGAGATTGGATTTTGATGTTTTTTTTCCTCTTGTTCCCTTGAAATCCTCTGTGTGTAGGAAACGTCCTCTGATTTTGAGAAGAGAATGCAATGATCGTATTATATCTGCGGAATCTTTTTTTCAACCGTTAAGGGAAAGTTTTCTCAAGAGACTCTCATTCATCCGATACGAAATCCATGATGATGATGATGATGATGATGAGGGAATAACTCTTTAGAAATGACAACAAGTGAATCCATATTCACCAATAAGTAAAAAGTAAATACATATTATTTACAGCTAACCTAGAAAATCACTAACAATAGCTATCATATTGTGGTGTTTAAACTAAGAGACATTACACCACAACAAAGATATGATCCAGTTTTTAAAAATCCGTTTGTCCATTGTAAGAAGAAAATAGGAAAATGAAAGAAGATTATTCATGGTTGCGTATCACTGTAATAAACAAGTAAAATTGGTAGCAGCCTGTCTTTTGATTGTGTTGCCGCAATTCCATTCCATATCCTTAATCCCTATTTCATGTTTTTTCGAGTTTTTCATCCCTGTCAAACATGATGCATTTACTTGTCACCCTTCCTTACATTAACAAAAAATAGTTTTCCCTGCACAAAACAAAAAAGTGCGATTTTGATAGTATGATATGATGATAAAATTATGTAATAAATGGTAGGTATAATAGATACAAAGAAGGGAGCTGCTCTCCAAAATATTTTGTATCTCTACTTACCTTACCTTTCTACCACATTACTGTTTCCGTTTATAAGAGTTGTTTTTAAACATCAAAAAGAAAAGCAATAAAAGCTTTCTCTTTAAAGTGAAAGGACAGTTGAATGATAGATTACTGAAGTTGCCTTTTTGTCAGAAGACGTGAAAAAAGACAATCAGTCACATACCAAAAAGTAAAAGTAGACAGTACATGGTTCATCCTTATCATCGTCATCATCATCTATCTATTCATTTATTAATAGAGACAAGTATGCTTTGCCTTTGGGATTCAAGTTTTTCCTTTCCGACCAGCAGAACTGAAACTCTAGCTTTAGTTTTTTAACTTATAAAATTGAGGATCGTTTTGACAAAATTAAATGCAATTGTTTTATAATGGAAAATAATCAGCTCTTTTGATTTATTCTTGTCTGACCTTGCTTTTTGTTTCATTTCAGGCGCATAAGATTCTTCCTTTATTTTGCGTACGCTTACCCTGTAATATTTTTTGACTACAAGAAAATGCCGGATATTCTGAGAAAGCATCCCAAGATTTTGCTGCAAAAGAGAAAGAAAAACGCTATCAATTTTCATTAGCCGTAAGACCAGCTGTTTAATGAAGTGGGCTGCATAGGGCAGCAGTAGCATTCGAAGAAAGAATAAGTTTTACTATCTCTCCCTCCACATTTGCTGCATGCATATCCGTTTCACTGACTCCGAGACGAGAGAAAGACTTTGTTGTCATCATGAATTCTCTGCTGAAGCTGATACACTATATAAGCCTAAAACTGTTATTTCTAATATTGTTGTACGATATTTAAGAGAATATTGTTAAATAAATGTACGAAGATTTTAAAATTATTCCATATCGAATCTCTCATTGTTCCTTATTTCCCCAATACTGAATATTCGTCAGCTATTTGTTGGATTCTTATAGTTGAGTGCAACTACTGCAAGCTTATATCTCGACAGCATTGTGTTGGGCAACAACAACGCAACCATTTGATACTTCTTGGTTGATACGGTATGCAGGTCACAATTCCTAGAGATCAAACATCTTTTTTACTTTGCTTTTGTTTCCTTTAGTCCGTGAAAAATATATGGATGATGGCATTTTGTGTAAATTGTAGGAATAATAGTATATCATTAAGAATACAAACTTTTGGTCAAAAAACTACGTTCTCATTTTCTCAGAGCACAGAGAAAAGGAAATAAATCGGCAATACTTGATCTTAAACGAATCCCAAAATGACTTTTCCCCGCATAGGTACTTTGAGAAAGACGTGATAAGAAAAGTACTAAATAGCTACTTTCCTGAGATTTTAAGAAATACTTTGCTTACTCACGCTCACACAATACATTTGACATTTTGACAAGCTGTACAATAAGCTGAACAGATTCAAAGGGTATTGTGAGACGAATATTTAATGCATATGTACATTAATTTTAATGAATGCAGTACTATAACTTACCATGCAGGAGTACATAGTACCAGTTGGCAAATGATATAAAAGAGAGAGCTGTGTAATAATAAAATATTTCGGAAGTAAAAAAAACTTCTGCATTTGATATTACTATATTAAATAGATGAAAGTTTTATTATTTGCTACTACTACATATCTGTAATTGATTTTTCTGTTTTTCTTCTTCAATAAATAATTTTTCATTATTTGAAGAATGAGGAAAACAGTTTTACTTTTTTTTGTTAAATTAACTGCCACTTTACATCATCGATGACCCTTGCTTTGTCCCATGGTTCACAAGTATTTTTGTCTAGTATGTAGACTTTCCTACCTGTTTTCTTCAAAAATCAAAACTTTTTTTTTTACTTTCTAGTTGTTTTTATTACATGGAAAGTGATCTTCTCAAACTTATAGCATTATTACTTTAGTTACCTTTGTAAGTCTGAACCTGAGCATTTACGGGGGACACTTTTTATTGCTATTGTGTGATCTTTTGTGAAAAAGATTGACTTGCGCCCATTTCAACATTCCCAACTGAACGCTTTGATTTGATTACGATATGAAGCCGGCTCACTCACTGCTAGCATATTACAACATTCCTCAGAGTCAACAAAGTGTTCTTGAATCGCTTTGACAAGGAGTGTGTCATCCTTTCCCTCTACTTTCTTTCATCTTTATATTATGATGAAGTTTCTACCTCTTCTCTAAGACGGTGAAATTAAAAATCAATGAGAACTAATAAAAGAAGCATAACAGGTAACCGTGCTTTTTGACAACATGACTACACCAATTAGTAATTATTACCTACGTACCTTTGAAGTACTGACAGAAAGATCGTTTGCAGTTTTGTGTGAAAGAAAACAATTCGTAATAATGAATTTTTCATTTTCATACCCTCTTATTGCTCCATGCAAGTTGCTAAAGTCTCTTCGTCATTAGCAAAAAGAATGTTGTTTACTAGTAGCTTTTCCTCTTGTAATAATAATGTTCACCTAATAGATTTGTAAAACTGTTTTTTTTTCATTTCATCAAATCAAATTGGACATGCTGCCGACACACGACATCCACCCAACCTCATCATACGCGTGCTGAAGTTTCCTCGCCTTACTTTAAATTATGATTCATATTGAAATGAAACTCTACTCTATTTTTAACGCACAGTGCATGCTAGGCTGCTTGTTTCAAACAGCCCTGCTTTGTATTTAAACAATTACACACAAAAAAGGTTTAAAAGTGAGTAAAAGTCATACATGGGAAAAACTAGGATAGCCATTTATTTTAGATTAATGAATGGTATTTACTTTACACTTGCCTTATTCATGTAGTGTGGCAATACAGCAGCAGCAGTAGCGTTAATACATAAAGCTTTCATGGCGAAACAAAAGCGGGAAATGAAATGAACGACTTTATTAGGAGATCCATAAGATTTATGACTTTTCTAAAAGTCACACAGTGCCCTGTCCTGTGTGTCCTTCCTTTTCCTTTCCCATTGACTGTATAAATATGGTGTATTGCAGGCCATTAAAACAAAAAGATGCGCATTACTTTTACATTGTTGTAGAAAGTAGTGGGTGATGGTGGTGGTGGTCGCACTCGCAGCAGTTAAAGCCGTTTGTCTTTGTAGCATTAACATGATTCAACCAAGCCTCTTTCTGAAGCTAATAAAATGTCTAAATGGATTAGTATTTATTGGTTTCCTTAAACAAAGGGAAAATGTACACAGCACACAGCCTCTGCTTCTTTTTTCGTAGGAAAATGATATTAAATTATATTTGACGACTGCATATTACACAACTTTATAGCTAAACTTACTTTAACTTTCCGTATTTTCTGAAGTAAAAGCGATATAAATGCTTTTAATAATAATGTTTACAATAAAGTTAAAGTTTTCATAAAGCTGAATTACCTTCTCATCCTTTTACAACTGCGAATGACTTAAAATGTAGTAATTTTACAAAGAAATAAAACAAACACGCTTTTACTTTCGGCGGTCATTTAAAATCGTCAGTGAAAAAAGCACCGTCATGTTAACTAACTGTGATGAGGGTAATGCGGAAGCCAGTCTCCATACACAGCTTCTTTGACACACAAACTAATACAATGGATTCGATTTTATTATGCAGATACAATTAATTGTATTTGGAAAAGACACACTCCCTACAAGTCAATAAGAGTAGAGGACAACTGCTGAATTGCGGATGCTTTCAACCAACGCCTGACCAGACGCGTGTACCGTGTACCATTATATTGATTACATATGTTTCGCATTCATTTGTATTATGATTACTGTCATCGTCTCCAGTAAGTAGACGGCAAATAATCAGAATGAGATTAGTGTCAGATTAGAATCAAAAGTAAAAATAATATTTTGCAAGTCAATATTAGATTGTATTACATGAACAGATTACAGCATGAAACATCCAGATAAAGTGAGTTTGTATTGTAACAATACATTGGTAATGTAACAATGCAGCGAAAGTGGGAAGGGGAAGAATAAAGAATTACCCACAACGTGATAATACTGACAAACCTTTTTGGTTTCTGTTTAATAAACGTAAACGCAGACAGACAATAAATATCTGTATTTTAATGTGAGAAAAGAAAAGAAGAGCCCTTACTGTCTGGATTTTTAATATTTTTGGCTTATTGAGACAAACTTCCCCTACTAAGAACAATTCTTACCAAAACATCCCCTTTCACTTTTGATCATTTTTCTTATTTTCACACCATTCATTCAAATGTACTGCAAGATCGACAGATATATCTTCCTTTTTATAGATATATTTGAATTTGGAAAGTTAACTTTTAAATTAAGTTTTTGTACATAACTGAATTACAGTATCATGATTATGCTGTGTTATTTTTCAAAGAATAAACTAAAAGATCCATGCTTAATTTCAATGTATGCGACTAGAAATCGACTTAACATGTTTTTTTTTCTTTTTTAATCTTTCATTTAAAAAATAATTTGCACAGCAAATTACAAACAGACAAATGCAAATTATTTTCACCCGTAAATTGTTTAAATGTTGATTGAAAAGAGCGAAAAACATAACAAAATGGCAGAAATGTCCCGTGGTTTTTCTAAACGGGAAAAGTGATACTGCTGTGCTGTGCTTTCTTTTCAATTTTAATTCATTCATTCTCTTTCCTTTCATATGCATTCTTTTTT
>JAHZNJ010001976.1:0-15709 GCA_027744475.1 Lepidocyrtus cf. sotoi NNG-2020 | reverse complement strand
AGTTACAAGTTCAATCGTTCACTCCTCTCATCTGATTTAACCTTCGACACAGTTTTTACGCACGTACGAGCTAGTTGCATGAAAATCATGAATAAATGTGGAACGTTTGTTAGTTAAGCTTGAAAAAAATTGGGGTTTCTCAGTAAATTAAATTGCACTGTTAAAACATTCACTGTGGGTAAGCTAAACGGCAACTTTCTTGTAGAACTAAGCTTTCTATTTAATTAAATTGATTTTTATACTGAAAATGAGAATCAGATCTGTTACTGAACCTTATAATTTGCATACGAAGAACAAACTCATTATTGCTAGTCAGTTACTCCCTAGTGATTCCAAAATCAGAGACTTTACGAGAAAATTTATATCGATTAGGATTACGAAGATCGAAGATTCCGAAGAAGAATTGATAATAAGTAATGGCAATGTTGTTGAGCTAAACCTTTTTCTTATCTCTTCGCTATCCTATCCTTTACATTTTCTTTGAACGGACATTTATCTTATCTGCTATTGATATATTTGTCTCTAGCCATTAATGCCATAGCCCATTTAAGGTTTAATATTAGTGAAAGAAAATATTTGTCTTTATCTGATTATTAAAGCTAAATACACGTACGGATGGGTCTGGACCATGTGAAAAAATATCAGAGTAGTAGCCCTTTATTCTCTAAGCTGCTTCTGTTTTCTCTGTTTTCTGCTGAAGAATCTGCACTGCGTGAACATTTATTTTTACGATACTTAATCAGCAAATATCATGGTCCTATGACAAGGAATTTGCTGTTCTCTCTGAAAATTAGTTTTTTGTTTGCAGTATTTGCTATTTTCGTTTCTTACAAATTAACGATAAACTCGTGTCAGTGTTTTTTTAAAAGAGCTTTTACGAGTATGAGCTAAAAATTTCCAGAAGTTTTCCACATGGTAATAAAATCAGCATAAAATGCATGCCTAAGTAGGTGGCACAAGATGACAGATATATCTGTTATGATTGCTGAAGCATAACAGTTCTTGATTTTTCAGAATATGAAAATAAAAGCAATAAAATTAAATGCATGCAAATACAGAATAAAAATATGGTCTGAGCTGTTGATTTAAAAGCATGAATTTTTAAATACCACTACATCACATACATGAGCAAAGGAAAAGGAAAACCTTTATCTGCTTTTGAACTGGTTAATTCCGAAGAAGTGGTAAATGTATTCGTGAATGAAATGGAGCAATGCAATCGTTGAGTGTGTGAAATGAAAATGCAATAGTGAATGTTTGAGTTTCTCTGCATATAAACAAACGAATAGCCGGTCTACATAATCCTGATTGTGATATTTTATTTTGATTATCATCTCATCTTGCATTGCATTGCATCGACGTTGTAAAAGAGTATAATTTTATATTGGGATTACTTTAAGGATTTTTATATGATGATGACAAGATTTGATAGAAGTAAACAGATCAGTCAGGACATAATAATAGGTAAGCAGCTTAAATGATATTGTAAAAGTAGTCTTGTTTTGGCCACTTTACAATAAAAATTACGTCGTGCCGTACCTAAATGCGCGTCGTACAGCAAAATACAATCGCTATGCGTATGAAATGACTTACATACGCAGCAGTGGCAAGTTATCAGGGAACATCAACAACAACAAAACCGTACAGAGAAGGTTCATGAACTTTTTACAATGACTGTTCGATAACCAAGCTGATTAATATTCTGGTGGGGCATTAATGTAACATATCAACAATTAACGAACGTTACTGCAACTGCAGAAATTTAAATATTGCATAGACTTGTAATGTAGCAACTCTTTTGTAAAAATGCACATTTTTTATATTATGTACAGGTTAGTTGTGAGATGCAAATACAATGTAATAATCAATTATTAAAATATTTTAAGAAATCATACCTTTGACCGATGATTAGGATTACGGAAGCTTCACAGTAAAAGTTACTGCTGGTTAGTGAGCTACTTATTCCTGAATTCCTGACTTTCTCTTTCCTCTACAAACAACCAACAAATAAAAGTTCCAATTCGGTTTCGTGTCACAAATAAATGGTTTTTGTGCAGGGCTCTTGGGATTTTTTTCATGGAACATAACCAAATCCAAATTAAACTTTGGCTGCAAATCTCACAATCTTTAATATTACGAGGAAACTGGATTGTCATAAAACATCACGCCCCCACTTCACGCAGTACAGAAAAAAGTTTTATTCCGGTTTTGTTGTAAAAGGGTCAACTAAATACCTTCACACCTCGTGTCCAACTGGACAGCATACCTACATGACTGAATTGTGATTGTGACTTATGCTACGCTACGAAGGAGAAGGATATTTTGTCAAAAAAAACAAGCAGCACAAATCATTTCCAGGTCCATCCATCTTCATTTTCATGATCGTGATCGTGTGCATGCTCTTTAGCTGTCCACTCTGACAAGTATTTTATAAGTATATCATAGATCAGGAAGACGATGATGGTGGATCTTTTTCAGGAATAAATGGGAAGATATTATATTTGTTAGAAAATTAGCGACGGTAGGCAACTATTAAACTTTTTACATGGGAAAGGGTCGACATTTAACACAGTATCACATGAATTACTATTAACTCAGAGGTCTACATACACAAGTAGAAAAAATCTCTTGACTCCGAGCTAACACACAGCCTAATTAGTAATTGTAATTAAACTTCACCATAAAAAACGTAAAGTTAGAAATAAAACCTAAGCACAGGAGACACAGGTACACGCATTTACTGAATATTTTAAAACACGTCTAAACCTACCTACAACAACAACAACACCAACTTACTTGCTAACATGTACAGACAGAAGAAGAGATTATTCGCTCTGCCTTATTCTAGCTTATAAATCAATCAATGCAAAAATCTTCTTCTTCCTCAGTTACAGAAGGAGCAAAGATCCTCTCTTTGGTGTGTGCAGAAACCTGTACGGTTGTGCTTTTAACGATAATAACGATCTTCCATGTATCCAGCAGCTGCTTCAACGCTGCTGCTGCTGCTACTCTGGCTCTACTGCAGTTCTAGTAGAGCAGCAGGAATAAAATCATATACGTAAGAAGAAAATATTTTTATATTTTATACTCACGTTACGTTCGTTCGCGTTCCTATGAGATTGGAAAAGGATGAGGAGAAGAAGGTGGAGAGATAGTCAAAAACCTGAAAAAAGAGTAAGATTTTTTTTGCCCAGGCCTAATAAAACTATGCACTCATGCAGCGGCATCAGCACCAGCAGCAGCAGTGAATGTACTCTTTCGTTTTAAACCTTTATGCTTATCTTCTGCTGAACTTCTTTTATAAGAAAGATAGATGAGGGAAAGGAAAGAGCGAGATAAACTTTCATTTTTAAATGGAGAAGATTTTTATATTTATATTTCTACTTTTATATAAAACCTGCTCTAATGAGGAGTTGCCGTTGCCGTACCGCTGCTGCTGATGTGAGTTTCTTCTTCCACTGCTGCTGCTATGTTCCTATTGCTGCTGCGCTTAAGCTTAAACTTGCTCCTTTTCCCGATAGATTTTTATATACAGAGAGAAAGGAAACATTTCTTCGCTGCTGCTCATGCTGCGACTTACGACATGGCAATGGCAGTACATTGATCCATTGAAGAGAGCCGCTTGTAGGTATTCCGTAACTAACAACTCTTTTTCCTAACGAAAGTAATGGATGAAATGGAATGGGATGGAAGAGGCGTAGAATAAAAGTCTCGCTTGACTGTTGTGGTTGTTGTGGAGGTATCATCATCCTCCATAGCCATATCTTTGTATAGATAGAACCCATGAGAATGATAACCTGGTTGATTCTTACTCTCTTTAACTCTCTGCAATTCAGCGTGAGAATGTTGATAATGCAGTTTACCATTCATTCCATTCATTTACCGAACATATTTGTTTTTCAAATTCTCAGATATCATTTACCACTTATTATGCGCTTTGCTTTCTTATCATCATCGGTTTGGAATAACTAACGTGTATCTAATGCAAGCAAGATTGGTTTGTTATTTGATAATATGAAATGAAAAAATCAATGCTTAAGCTTGGAATTCTCTAAATTGGCAGAACTGTAAAAGACGGTTGTGGCTTTAAGTGTAAACCGCTATCTTCTCCGCCGATGCGATGCTGCTGCTCTTCCCAATCTTTCCATTCTCTTTCCTCTGTCCGGCATCTAACGAAAATTTTGTGGAGTTTTCTTATGAGCTGGTGTGTAGTACAGAAACTTTTGATCCCATTCCTTCCTTCCTATCACATTACCACAATGCAATCTAAACAGAAAAGGAGCAAGCCTGCCTGCCTTGATGTGAGTTTTACTTTTCATTCCATTTTTATTATTATTATATATGCTAATAAAACTGCATGTTTCCATGGCATTAGACTCTGCCAAGGAAAAAAATTCCGAGTTAAGTTCATATTAACACAACGCTTGTTGCCAGCTCTCCGATGGGATTGCTCCTAGTTCCTTTCTACTCGTGTACGAGTATGATAGTTTTGTTTGTACGATAATATTGACTGGACTGGAGCAGGATTGCAATATTTAATGCTTATTTTTTGTCTGGTAAATTTTCATATTAGGTAGTTCGATTCGTACTCCAAATTAAGTTTGATTTTTTGGTCTAAAGTCTAGACTGGCGCAATATTAACTGTACATGTGCAGCCGTTTATATATGCTTATGCTTTTATGATGTTACTACTGTGAAAATATGAAAGTGTAGCTAGCTGAGTTTCCTTTCCTTCCTTTTTTTCTCTGGTATTTAATTCCCGAAGGAGAAATTGTATATGGGAAGGGATACAGGAAGGGAAACTGTACAGCTGTAACGACCTGGCCATGTGCTCTTAATAAAAACGAATAATAATATTCTATACTATGTACTCTTATAAGCTAGAAATAGTACATCAAAGAAGAAAGCCATGTAAGAGTTGTGTTGTAAGAATGCGAAAGAAAACGAGTCCGTGTAGAAAAGAGTTTCCTCTGCTCATCCATGCGCTTTGCTTTCTAGTTTTCCGCTGTTGTTGCTATTTGCAATATTCTCTTTCTTAAGTGTTTTTTTCGCCATTGCACAAAAAAAACATCATAGCAACTTCCCCCATTGTTATTGTTATGGTTGTATGTATGGATAAAATACTATTGCTTTTTTTCAATTTTTTTATTAATTTTTTCCCCAGATATTTATTAGGTCCAACTGTAACAAGAAATTGCTCTCTTTCTATTTTTTGGAATGAGGAATGCGGAATGAATGGTATGGTATGCAAAAGTAATTTGAATTGACGATTGCAAAAAAGAAAGATATTAAGCTTCTGCAATCAGGATTAATAGCGCTTTATTTGGAATTATGTATTATACGTTTATGCCTATGCGATGGTTCCGGTTTGGCCGAGATTTTGAAATTGAAAATATGCGTCCATGACCCAAATTGGTATTGACGTTTTTCCATTTCCCGTATCGTATGAGAGATATTTGGCAAGCCCGGAAAAGACTATATGAGATGCTTTCCTTTGCAAATAGAGCTCATGGAAACTCACGTTCCATCTCCATGGTCTTCTCCTATTCCAGTATTTCCAGTTTTCTGGTTCCAGATTGAAGTTAATAATAGATGCGGATTGCAGATTTTAATTTAAGCAGAAAATGTGCTTTGATTTTACAAGTATTTTAAGAATTTCAACTAAAGTTTTTTTTCTTTCGAGAATCTTTTTTTTGATTGATTGAAAATACCTAGTAAAGCAAAATCTGACCCGGATTCCTGTGCTTTTGCTGTTGTTTGGCTTTTGATTTAAACTAGAATACCTTTTAGGTGGATGGCGCTTGCTCCCCGCTTTCTCTTTAAACGCCCCCGTGCTTTCCTTTCTTAATTTTATTTTAATGACGACATTTATTACTAGGAAAAGGATGGGTTGATTTATTTTTGTTTTATCTTCTTCTGTTTCTGTTTAAACAATCCTTTTTCACTATTGTCATCATCAGTTTTCATCATCATCATCAAAGTATTCCAAAAAAATAAGCATGGCATGACAGGGTAATCAAATGATAATGAGGGCATGTCACTTTCATCTCTCCTTCTCTTTCCTTCACTCTCTTTGATGGTCCCAGTTTTAGTTTACCTATTCCATGAAGGAATTCATTAAATTTATTGATATTGCTATAATTTTGCGATATCCGCTACTGACACTGACACATCTGCACATGCAGAAGAGACGTGCATGTAAACAGTTGAAGATTTAACGTGACTTTTATCTTCATCGTGAATCGCTCTCTTTCTCCTTCATTTTCATTCCTTTCGTCATTCTTTTTCGTCCTCCAACTCCACGTATTTATTATTACTTTTTCCTCCTTTCTTATTTTCCCCATTTTTACATCCTCTTCTCCTTTCCAATCTTTTATTTGTATTCAACGTATGTATGGTGTTATTCTGTAATCGTAAAAGATTGCTTGACTTGTTATGTTCTGCTTTATTTCCAAAGAGGGATTTTTATTTATTTATCGCATTATTCACGTTATATTCCTCTTCTGCAAGGTAAAACCAGTTAGTGTCTAACTCACAAGGTTATTTTATTCATTAGCGAAACAGTAGCAAACTTAAGCTAATTCCGTTTGCCTTCAGATGTCTTTTTCTCTTTTTGCAAAACATCATGTGATGAAACTAATGAAAATAACTTCATCGTCTCATCCCCATCATCTTCATTAACTTACTCATCTGCTAACAATTGAAGTTTTATTTCCCATTATGTTTCTTTCCCCTCTTTTGAAAGAAGCATCTTCGCCTCTCTTCATTTTAACTTCCACGTAACAACAAACAAAAGCAGCACTTATAGCAAAATGCAACCTTCCTTTATTTGCCCTCTTCTTCTCATCAACTCTACGTCATTATCATCATCATCATCATCATCCCCATCGTTTTTCGCACTTGACTGACAGAAAAGATATAAAAAAAACTTTTTTGTTTAAAAGTATTTTCAAAGTTGCAGTTTGCATTTTTATTGCATTTGCCATTCCCGTTGCAAATTTTATTACAATAAGAAGGCAAAGCAGAGGAATCAGAGCCAGGCACAAAAAATGCTATGTAAAAAGTGAAAAGAAACGAGAAGCCGCTGCTGAATCTCCTCTCGTCTTTTTCTTCTCCCAGCTAAACTCATATACAATTTCAATTATTGTAGTGAAAAAGTAACCCTTTTGTAAACCTCATGCAAAAATTATACAACAAAGTAAGTGAGTGAAGTAAGGATATACAAACAACCTAAATCCAATTCTCCCATTTGGTTTCGTTAAAGTAAGCATGTCTCGATCTCTCTCTCTCTCTCTCTTCGTGTGTTTGTATCCTGTCTTGTAACAAGGATAGCAAAGGCCTTGAGGAGCGAGAGAGAGAGAGAGAGAGAGAGAGAATTTGTCCACTTATACAGAACATAGTGATTTCCTTAGGGTTTCCTCGGTTTCTGAAAGCATGTGTCTTGTGTCCTGTTCTCATCGTCGCCGCTTCTACCATCACCACTACCACCACCGCCGCCGCCACCGACGTTACAAAACCGTAGAAAATTACCATTGACATTAGTCCATTTCTCATCACCATCATTATTTAATCATTCTTTGCCATGTCTGTACGATTCCAGCCTGGGGAATGGATTTATCTAGGAAAACTTATGCAGGACAATTGTTTAGGGAGGAGACTTGATTAAAATTTTTCCCCACTGAAGGGTATTCTAACCTGAAAGGAAAAAAATATAATGTCAACGTTGCATGGTTTTTCCTTCCTTAAATGCATTATTTTTCATCATTGTTTAATAACTTTCCCCATGAAGATATTAAAACGGTTTTGCAGGAATGACTGCATAAAATTCAGTTCCTTCTTCCTTCCTTTCATTATAATAATGTAATAATAATATTTATTACTAAATTTGCAGAATTTTATGGTGCTCTTCAAGCAATAGAAATGTAGGTGAGAGTGAGGGAAACCAAAAAAGTGCTTCGGTTTACTTCGTGCTACATTTTTCTTCTGGAAATACTAATAATTGCATAAAAGTTGAAGTTTCATAGTGGCCAAAATTTAACCAAATTGTAACCAAATCAAGCACAAAAATTACATGCAAGCATATCACATCAGATTGGTTTTTCTTTGGCTAAGGAACTTCTTACTTCGATTTGGTTTCACTCTTTCACATAACTCCATTCGACATTCTTGTCTCACAAAAAAACTAGCAAACTCTTTTTCTCCATTCTTAAATCTCTTCTCTTCTTACCACCGCACCACCATTACCACCGTTGCTTGCTCTTCCTTCATTCTTCATCTGCTGTTGTGCGTGATCCTTACTTAAGCTTAATAAAAAAAAGTTTGTGTGTAATTTTGAGGGGCTATGTGGCCACTACTACCACCGCCAACCACGGTGATCGACGGTACATGATCAGGAGGATTCAGGATCATTATTGTACTACTACTACAGCTATACAGCTAACCAAGGTATTCCCTTCTGCAGCCTTTTGCTTATAAAACGTATTCCATTTTCCAACATCATTATAATCAGATCCCCGTAATATCCCATCAGACAAACCATATAGCACCAGAAGGAGAAGACGACGAAGCAGCAGCAACAACCACAGCAGTAGTAATAAATGGCTCAATAAGATTACTTATAATATTCATTCCGATTCAATTCCTCTTAAAACAATGATGTGAATTGTGATGTGATGTAAGCAAAAATAACTCTACAGAGGAGAGAGGAAGATAATATGCAAAAAAAACTGTTCTTATGTTAGATTAAGTTTCCACGCAAAATAAACTAACAAAGAACTTTACAAACTTTAGTGCAATCAGTGCAACGCGTGATTCTGGTGTTTGTTATTATTGTTGTTGTGAATTGTATCTCTCTGATTCTCTTTATATATTAATCAAATCATAACAAGTAATCATCCACTACACACCACAACCATTATTCTTCTAAAATGATCAGACTTACCTGTTCTGCTGTACAGTGCAGAAGAGATGGTGAAGGGGTGATAGTTATGAATGACGATGATGAGAATTATGAGATGAGGTAAGGTAAGGTGTAAAAAAAGTGCAGAGTTACTGTTTAAAGATAATCTGTTTATTTTGCGATCTCTATATTTACTTTATAACTATATTATGTATTTATCTGCTTGTGTATGAGTTTGTGTTCTTCGAAGATAACATTTTTCAATTGAATTGGTTAAAGTTGCAATTCGCGAATGTTATAAAATTGGGGATTCATTTTGTAGAAATGTTGTACATTATTGGAAAATATTAGCAGAGAGCAATTCAATATTTTAGAATTAATGTTATGTATGCACATGCATAATATTATGTATCTAGATAATAAATATTTTAAATGAAAACAGTCTCCATTCCTATTCTATCCCTGCTTGGTAAGAGATATGAAATGAAGATGAAGAATGAGAAGATGACGAAGTGTTGCAAAAATAGTTAGAAACTGACTGACTAAATTGAGAGTGCAGATGAGTTACCTAGTATTAAAAGAGGTTTGGATGTTTGCCACAAAAAAAAAGTTATATTTTTTGCAAAAGGTTTGCAGTAATAGTGCTGCTGAAGAAAGAGATACACAGCTGAACGTTTTGTTATTGTAAATAAAAAATAAAGAGAGATATCTTTAAAATGGGAAAGCCTTATCTTCTCATCATAACAGCAAAAAGCTAAAGAGATATAGTAGTATTATTATTACATTTTATTCTCGCAAAACTCACATGTATTTATATAGAAACAGGAATTAATTCTTTCTCTCGTAAAGTGTGGCTGTGGTGGCTGATGATATAACTAACGCTGCTGCTGTGTATGAGGTTTTAGCAGTAACGAAAATTCGCATATTTTTCTTTATGAAGTGATGTTGCTAAAGATGACGATGATGATGACGATGATCTAGTTACTGGTTAAAGTAAAAATTGTTTATTATGACACGATGATGATGAGAGAGATGTATAATAATATGCATAAGCTTGGTAAATATGAATTGTGAAGAATTATTAAAACGGTCGCAGTCTTCTTACTCATCAGTGGTAAACTTAGCTATATAGCAGCAGCACCACCATATCAACGTAAAATTTTTGCAGATCAGATTCAGATTCAGATCCAAACGAGCCTGACTAGATAGATTAGATCAAATCATTCTTTTCTTTCTCTCTCGCTCTCTTTATTAAAGAAGATCAAAGTTTAGTCACAGAAAGAAGAAAGAAAGAAACACTGTGCACTGCACAACACATTGCAAATTCGCATGGAAGTATTGCATCTACTTGCAATAAATGGATTGATTATATTACAGGAGAGACTTAATGTTTAGTAGTATAATTGTGGAGGAACTGGTGAGAGCGAGAGCGAACAGCTAGAAATAGGAAGGAATAAAAGTGCAATAATGAGAATAATAATGAGCAATAAAAGAACAATTAAAAAGTAGTCGACCGAGAGTCGATTGCAATTATCTATTGCAAGTTGTTATTGCAGATTAATAATAATAAGACTAAAGTGATTATGTTCCACTATAACCTCCACATGTTTCTCTGCCATTAACTGTGTGACTGACTGACCTAATCAAGCAACCACACATAAACATGCTCAAACTGTAAGCAATAATCATCCCACTAACACTGAAAAAAACTTGCATTGTTGCGTATATTGTTGTTGAGTTACATTTTATGTAGCAAAATTAAATAGAGGTACTGGTAGTAGATAAGTTGGAGGGATACGATACGGAGGAGGTTCTTTTTGCATTAAGGAAACTTGATCAGTGCTTCATTGCAAATTGTTTACCACAGGAAGGTTCTTACTATAGAGAGGGGGAGTAAAGGGGAGGGTTGAGAATTGATAAACTCTTTAGCAGAAATTTCTGCATTGCATTGTAGCTTAAAAATACATTAACAGGTGCCAAAAAGGGGAGAATAGGTTTTTTGCAACAATGTGAATGTGAATAATATGTATTGCATTGTTTCATTGCAAGCAAGTAATGCACAAATAACTTCATTCACTGAAGATTTGCACTAGAGTTTCATTTTTTAATAAAAAAAAATATACAAATGAGCAAATGAATTAGAATCAAATGCTTATGTATCGTGGGTTATCCTTACAGTTTTAGAGAGAAAATGCACATTTTCCAACTTGTGTAAGTATTGTTATAATTATGAAGGAATATCAATAATTTAACATTATAGTCCTCACAACCCTTTACCAGCATAACTAGTATTATCATCATCATTCTCATCTTTATCAATTGCAGTCAGTCAACAGTGAATGACAACAATTAAAATTATAGTGTAAAATGTATATCTCCTTATAGCAGGAGTGGTGAATAGGAACCCTTTATTTTAGCACGATTGCCAATCACAATCACCACCACCACCACCGATATTTTAGTGTAAAGTGACAATGGGCGCAGCAGTGCACAACTCTCTACATCCAATAATTTATATAATTAGTTGTTAGTGGTAGTTCTAGTTCTATTTAGAAATTATAAAAATATTCAAAGCTAAATATTTTTTCAAGATTTTTAAATTTGAAAGGTAATTTCTTTTTAAAGATTGCAAAACGGGCCAAACAAAAATGTTGGGAAAGATTTAGTCAGTGTGATTACAGTTACAGAATTTTTTATTGCGTTTGGAAAGGCTCATTTGAAGCAGGAAGTCAAATTAGGCAAAATAACAATAAATGAATTACTGTATAGTGATAATTATTTATTATATTGGCAAATCCAGTTAAATTAGGGGTACATATATCATATCATAATATTGTGCATATATGCAAATTAACGGCGATTAAAATTTACGCTAATTCTATTATGAATTTTTTTCATCAAATTTAATTGCTATACACAAAATGTCCTTGTCATTTAACTTAAGTTAATTTATTGCTACTCCACTGCGTCAACTCAATCAATCTTAAATGATTATATTTCTTTTTGTGATTTCAGCTTTGTGAATTAAAACGGGATAAAGGCTTACCCTAACCAAAAACCCAGAAGAAAGACGAAAGAAACAAAAACAGTAAATTTGTCAGTGAAAGTGTGTGACTTTGTGACTATGATTAAGTGCCAACATAGAAAGTACTATGAACAGTGTTAAAACGAGTTTCTGGAACAGAACATGATGATGAGAAAACAATAGATTTGAAAGAACTGTTATAATTGTTTTACTGGTGCTTCTTCTTCTATTTCTTCTTATCTTAATTCTTATATAATCATCGCATCATTGTCTACATACTATCGTTTAACCAGTGAAAATTTCCAAACGATGCTTCTGATCTTCTCTTTTTTCTGCAGCAATTTTGTTGGATTTTGCTCCGCTTCTTCAACCTCAACAACGCTATTGTTTTTAAGAACTTGGACGCTCTCTTCCATTTAATTACAGCTCTGCCATGTAACTATATTAACTTTCTTTCAATTTCTACAAATGCACGCGTGCTTACGTATAATAAAAGTTCTTCGTATTTTGTAATTTTCTTTGTTGTAACAATAATTCTGCTCTAATCGTTAAAGTTTGCGAGTGATTTTGTGAATGCGTTATGTGCAATGGATGCTGCTTGAAAAAGAGTTAACTGAGAGAACATACCTAGCTATTTAAAAAAAGGTGGAAATGTGTGATTTGGTGGACGTAACGATATTACACCTTTTGATATGTAAGTAGAGTTAAAAAGTATTCATAATGCTATCGAAAAATACACAGTTTGCTATTTAACTCATTATCGCTCTATTATGGGTGCGTACCTATACGTCATAATAGTCATCATTCATTAAATTCATTTACATAAACTCATAAAATTTCCATAAAAACGATACACATAACGCACACATATTTGGCTCATCCAGCCTGGTTTTCCTTTTAAACTGCCTACATAAGTACATACCTATATGCGAAATGGAAAATAGGAGATGCCCCAAAAAACTAATTTATACAAATTTCCAAAGTGCATTCGTAATGTATCTATGCGTTGTTTGTTGTTTGCAGAATTTCTCACCAGTTCAAGTTCAAAGAGTTAACTCGAAGCTATCACCGCCGCTGCACTACTGCTACTCCTTCCTACTTTTGCTGCTATCGCATACCGCCATCCATATTTCCAGCGAAGTTCAAGAATTAAAAAAAACGTTTTGCATACGAAACACAATCAAGCCCCAAGAAAGACGGATGACATCCTTCCAAATACCATCAAAATCATAGTTCATCTTTACATTTTTCTTTTCGCGACCGCATTTTTAATACTTGTCTGCTAAACCAGGATTGATTTTGTTGGATGAGAAAAGCCCCTTACAGTACAAAACTATTTCGTTGAAATTGTAAGCAAAATGATTATACTGTCCAAGTGTATTGGTTAACCTTTCTTGCATTTTTTCATTTAAAATTTTAAAAGAATTTAGAAAACATTTTAAACTTCTGTCTTTTATACAGATTTTACATTGGAATGAATCTGAAAAAGTAGTTGAAGCAACAAAAAATCAGAAAAAGGCGGTTGCGGCTACTCGTCAGATTTCCCCCATTCACAATATATAAAGTCACAATAGGCAAAACAAAGGAAAGGACAGCCGAAAAAGCTATGCGTTAAAATATAATTTATTTCTATTTTCCACATCTCCAAAACTGTAACGATCCCGATTGACATTTACCATAAACCAAGTCAACATGAAGCCAGTCAATTACAAAAGCTAGGTAAGCAAATAAAAGTGCTTAACTAAAAGGCAACGTCCTTCTTGTATTTTTTAAGCTTATTTTTGGAATTATGCAAATTTATGGAACCAATTTCATTTCTCTCTTTTTCTTTTTTTACCTTTTTTAGCGTTGCTTCTTTGAACTCTTCTTCAGCATAGCAGCAATAAGGAAAGTGTTTTAAGGTGCTGCGCATTTCGTTCGTTTGAAAAAGAGTTGCAACAATAATTTTCCTCCTAAATCATTTCTTCGAGCGTCATCATCCTCCAAAAGAGAAAAAAAAGTGAAGAGAGAAGGCAGGCAGCCATTTCCATTTTCCATTTCCTGCGTTCTAAAGAAGGAGGAAGAACGCCTTTCACAGTCATAAAATACTCCACCATCACCTCACCTGTTTCCTTTTGGAATGCGTGGTTTTACAACAACTTTTACGGAAACCTAGCAGAGGAGCA
The DNA here is from genome assembly GCA_027744475.1 of Lepidocyrtus cf. sotoi NNG-2020. Lineage (NCBI taxonomy): Eukaryota > Metazoa > Arthropoda > Collembola > Entomobryomorpha > Entomobryidae > Lepidocyrtus > Lepidocyrtus cf. sotoi NNG-2020. The sequence goes on along the minus strand of JAHZNJ010001976.1, from coordinate 1,620 downwards.
ACTGATACTTCATAATCAACTATATTTTTTTAGGCTTTTTACTTCAAAATAATATTTTTCGGGAACAACTTTTTTTTATCACTTCCACTGTCGCTCGTTATCATCATCATCATCACTACCACCAAAACACTTTTGATTCTCGGCTGAGTTCGTTTTCCACAAGTTTTTAGAAGAAGGATGCCTGTACCTGTCTCAACCTCATCAACAGTAAATTCCTTAGCGTCATATTACGCAATTTTCTTATCATCATTCTCACTGCTATCATCATCATCAACAACTAAACTGACTTTTTTATAACAAATGTGATCAAAACATAAAAAAAACTTTTCAAGTTAGGCAAACGGGGAGGGAGCGTGAGTGTGAGTGAATGCAAGATAAACGGAGAAAGTACGAAGAAAAGGTCAAGGAACTGTCTCATTTCATTTCCTTCTTCCTTTAGTAAAGTTTTACTATCGTGCCCAGTGACAACATTTTGTAGTCAACCTCCTCGTCATTTCATCTGTCTCGTCGTCTTACATGAGTTGTTGTGCGTTTTCTTAAAGAATAAACTATTTTGTTGGTGTAAACTGATCTACATAATAAACTCAAATGATTGGATTGTTCTTTCAAACGAAAACGTAACATGTGCTGACGTAAAAACAAAATGTGTAACAAACACTCTTCTAATTGAGCTTAGCTCACTATTATCACCGCAACGCAATACGTAGATATAGAAATCGTCTCAGCTTGCTAGCAAATTACTTAATGGTAAAGGGAAGTTAGGTAGGAAGAAAATTAAGTGAATTTAAACCTGTGGCCTAGTCTTGTCAAATTATCAACGTAAAGCTAAAAATAAAAATAATAGTTTGTGATATTAAATCTTAAAATTATTAAGTAATTTTAGTAGTCAGAAAAATACAATAATTAACAAGAATTATTATCACGACGGCGTTATGGTAAAGATAAACTAGAATTCATAAGTAAGCCTGGTTCTATTTCTAATACGTTTGGAGCTTCGAAGAAAGTTTTCACTTTCCTGTAAGAAGGAACAATTACTATCGTGGAAAAAACTGTCGTTGCTTACAATGAGCTGCGATGCAGGAAAATGGGAATGCGAGTATTGTACTTACAACAACTGGCCGTCCGCGATAAGATGTACGATGTGCCGGTAAGTTTCTAGTTTAGTGTAAGCTAAACAAATTTTCTTGCTATGTGTCTTGCCGTACTATAAGCTCATACTAATTAGATTTTCCTTCCACCTTACTTAATTTAATTTATTGCAATGGTTGTCGGTTTTAGGTCCGTTAAACCTGTTAAACTTATTGAAGATGGAATCTCGACTGACGTCCGAACTGTTCAAGATGAGTGGGGGACTGGGAAAGAATCTTTAGTAATTGATACGAGTATAGGAGCCAAAACCGATTTACACTCCGCAGATTATGGGGCAGTTGGTTTAGGTCGTATTGGAGGAGCAGGTGTAATAAGTGGAGTTAGCGGAATACTCGGAGCAAGCTCAAAAGCGTCAGCCAAAAATGTTTTCAACGCTACACAAAATAGATTAAAATCAACAACAAATTCAATCCGGATTCTTGAAGATTCCCCCATTATCCCAACAACAATGATACCAATTACAACCTCCGT
>JAHZNJ010001975.1:0-12940 GCA_027744475.1 Lepidocyrtus cf. sotoi NNG-2020 | reverse complement strand
ACCCCATAACCTGAGCTTTTTTTATACAGGAAACTCCTTTAAAAAGTGCTAAAAAGGGTTGTTCACCGTAGCGGAGCAAAGATAATGCCACTCCACTCAACACTACACAACTGCCGAAAGGTACATCATCGTCATCGTCAGCAAAAAATCTCTCCTTCAAAAACAGCCACTTCAGTTCAGTTCTAAAAAGTTAAGCTGTTGTTGTTATGTTGAAGTTAAACTATTAACAACTACATTGTTCCTTCGAAAGAATTCTTCGTTATATTTTCTTCTCCAACAAAAAAAAAACTTCTCTCCAAAATCTAAAATGACGTGCGCAGTTAGGCACGTGAACCTTTCCTGCTAACTACATTCCTTCACCATCCATTCAGACAACTCTCAAATTCTCAAGATCCAATTATATAAATAATCATAAGAGACAACATAGCAGAGCAGCACACGAAACGCTTGAGTGACTTTTCATTATTTTCCGGGGAATTTAGAAAAAGCTTAAAATAAAGCTGCTGAAATCAGTTAACAAAAGGATGGAACACGAAAGACGGTAACGGCAATATCTATACACTCAATCGATAATAGAGATATAAATTAGAACTACGCATTCATTAAATTCTAAATTTCCTTTGAAGTCTGACTCCAGTTCTAGAATGGAAAACGTCACAACAAATTTCTCGTCTCAATTTTCTTGTATTTTCCGTAATTGTTACAAGATTGGGGGTATGTAGTAATAGTGAGCAAAGACATAATTGGTTGTGTTGTGAGAATTGCATTTAAGTTTCTATCTTCACTTTTCAGTTTTTAGACAATACATCTTTGTTTGGAGCTGCGAATTGCGACTTGCGAGAGACTAAACAATAAATCAATCACACTAGGAACAGCTCATGACGCGACGCTATGCTATGTATACTTACACGCAACACTCTTGTCTTTATTCTTTAACCTCCGAAATTCGGTTAAATGAACGGAACGGAACGTGACCTGAGAGCACGTTCCATGACAAGCACTTCAGCAAATATATATCATTGTGTGTGGAAACGTTAAGAATAAGAATAAAAGAATTCTCGGTTAACTGTTTAGTAAAATAAGAAATGTTGCATTTTAACCTTTTTCCGCGTAAAATTTTAGAAATTTCTTGATTAGACATAGGCAATAGAGGAGGAACGAAATATTGACGAACGAAATAAATAATAACAGCAATACAACCATAATATTATTATGTGACAGACAAGCTCAACGCTTCTTACTTTTTATCGCAAAACCTGCTGAACGTAAATCTAAACAGATTAATACGACTCATTTGCACATTGCAAAACTATTCAAACTTTCAAACTTATTATTCAATTAAAACTTGCAGAAAATGGATTTATACTAATGAGAAAATATTTAATACTAATGATAATAATTCCAACAAAATTTATTAATTCCTTTCGTGTCTTATATCCTACCACCATTTCATTCCACGTACTTACCTATCCAAAAACTTTTAAGTAGTTTTCTCAACGAACTTCAACTCGCCACAGTAAAGACTCATTAGAAATTGCCCACTACAACTACTCACTATAGTTGAAGTCATATTAGGTATGCATACTTTCAAACAAGTAATTAGTACGCATATGAAGTTATACGAAATCCGACTAAAGAAAGACAGAATGAAGCTTATTCAGTTTCACATCTCAGCGCAGAGCACGGAACGAAACGATTAAATGTGATTAAATAACCCAAACTTGGTACATTCATACAAAACAACGGTTGATCAGTTGATCACGGTCAGATCAGCAAATTAATGTTTTTAAGAGAAGTTAACCCACCCATCTAGTTTCATCCTCTCATTCTCACAATAATCCGATCATCATCATCATCATAATCCCACAATAAACATTTTTCATAGTCAGCAGCAAAAACAACAACAACAACAAAGATACCAGCAGAGCGGCGACAGAAGGAAGCCTGCCAACAACTGGCAAGCTCCCATCCATTCATCCCTTTTTTACTTTCCGCTTTTGTTTTTCTACTACATTTCCATCATGCGAGCGACTAACTTCCTTCCACATCCACAGAAAAGTCTGAAACTTAATTAATTTATTGCGGGCGGTGGTGGTGGAGCTTATAAATGCTGGTCGCCATTGTACGTAGTGGAAGTGGAGTAGAGTGGAGGGCATTATACCTTTTATTTTGTGTATTTTATTTGTTTGTTTGTTCGTACCTTGACAAGCGTGTTGCAGGCAGACGGTGGCGTTCTATCATTCGCTGCTCCTCCTCGTCCATCAATGAGATCCCTCGTTAGGGCATCGGGACTGTAGGCTCTCGCTCTGCGGAAATTCCTACAGCACTCTTTCCTCCACAGATAGTTCACTACTGTGAACTCCAGAAGGGCTAGAAAGACGAATGCTGAAATGGAAAAATAAAATTAAAACAAAAATTATTCTCCAACTTTAATCTACCTTACGTATGTGCACAAACGATTAGTGACCACCAGAAGACGATTTGTATCTAAACAAGATTGGTGTATAATTAAACTAGAAAATAAAACTTTGTCGCTTCAATTTAAAAGTTTAAAATATTTCTTAATTCAAAATATTTTCTAAAAAATTTAAATACATATTAATTATTCTTTACGTTTTTAAAGAAGGCTTTATTTTAATTTAATTAATTTATCAGGAAAGGAACAGTAAATAATTTTATCTCATTTTCTCTCACTCGTCCACCTTCACATCTCATTTTATTCAATCTTCGGTAACAGTCTTCTTTTTTTCTTCGGTAATAACAGAAGAAAAGGTAATTAAAAACTTTAAAAAGAATTTTTAGAGCTCAGCTATTACTCGGCTCTGCCTAAAACTTTAAAAACTTCTTCTTCACTCATTCAGTCGGAAAGTCGCTCTTTCACTCGCTCACAGAAAGCAAAAAGTCTGTAACCAAACCAAACCACCTGCCCAGCTTAACTAAAGTAAGTAAACCAGAGAATAGGATTTCGTTTCTCTTTGCTTTGTCGGAGGGATGGAATGGAATGGAATCAAGTTTAACTTTTTAACACTTTTTATAGTTCAAAATACTTTCTTTCCTTTTACGATTCGTTCCCTCATTCTTTCTGGAGTTCAAAGGGATACCGAACCCAAACCAGAAGAAAGATAAGCCAGCTCAAGCTCCAGTTCTACAACTGATAACTATCTTACTACAAATGTACGTATACATAGATCTTAATTATCTAGATTTGTTACTCTATGGCTTCCTCCAAACGAACGGAGAATTAAGTGAAATGCCGTTCCTTTTCCTTCTCTTCCACGTTTTATCTTCTCCACACAACTTTTCCAGTTTTTCTTTACTTCCCGCCACTACAATCCCAGAAAAGGGTTATTAAACTAGTTAAGAACTTCAGAGAGGAAAAGGGGCAAAAATTAAATGAAATTTCTTATTCTTCTTCTTAACCAAAAACCTTCTACTTTAATAAAAAAGTCACTTGAGCTGAGCTGAGCTAAGAAAGAGCTTCAGAGCTAGACGAAAAGTAAAAGTCTTAAGCTTTTTCCACATTCTTGTTCAAGACGCAAGAAAAAAATCTCTCGTCTTTTTTTTCAAAGCTAAAAAATTCCGAAATTCTTTCGTTCTTTGTTGCAGTAAGCCGCTGTAGTAAGATAATCTTGATCACAAGAGAAATTTTGTCTCTGGTTAAAATGGTTAACCTAAGAATAAGCTGAACAGTAACCTCTTCTTCTTCTTCTCTTGTCGTTTTAACAGATCTTTTTTCAGACTGATTTCGTTTCGTTGACCGGAAAATGGTTTTCTTTTCTTCTTTACTTCATCTTTCTTCTTGTTCATCTTCATCTTCATCTATTTTATAGACTAGTTTTTTTCTTCGTTAATTCTTAAGTCTTTTGTTTAACTTATTTACTTTCAGTATTATTTCTTTCAAGGAGATTTTCGAAAAAGTTTTTCTGCTGCTCTTACTTAATACGATACTTTTTTACGCTTCAATTATTTATTCACTTAAAAACTTAAAGAACTTATTATTCGACTTACCTGTGCATGTCCCCATCCAAACGTCGATGGCTTTCACGTAACTCGCTTGTGGAAGATTTTCTTGAATATCTGGAAAAAAGATCGGAAGAAATTAATTAAATTTGAAATTATTATAAGAAATTACTGCGAGCTAAGAGCAGAAACCGATGATAAAACTACCACTATGAATAACAAAAAAATTTATATAAAATTTAAATTTTGAAGGATAAAAAAACAAAAACTGGTTCCATTTTTCTCTTAATATTTCATTTCATTCTTTTACAAGAGCGGAGAACAAGGTAGTAGCAGTAGCTTTAAAAACAAGGAAGGAGCAGAAGCAGTGACGCTCGTTGACATTTTTTTGTCTATGTTACTGCCGCTACTGCTGCTGCTTCGGCCTTTCTTCCTTCCTTCTTTCGAAGAAATTTTCTTCACATTTAATGCTTCTTATTATGCTTATTATTACGTATAAATGTATGCCTGTCTGGCTGGGGCTGGAGTTTGTTTTATATCTTTCTGGAAACTATTAAGGATTATCTTCATCATTGTAAATAATGGTCATGGTCACACTTCGTTGGCTTCTTCTTTTCTTTCTTCCTATTATTATCCTTCTGCCTCTGACTGACTGCTCCAAAAAGGCAGGGAAAAAGAAGAAGAAAAAGAAAAATGGAAAATAATTTTTTAAAGGGCTCTCTTTCTCTTTTTTTCTCTTTCATTTTTTCCCTGGTTCCTAGTTTTTGCTCACCACCGGAGAAAATGAGCTGCTCATCTCATCTCATTCTCATCTTCATCGGCATCGTCGTCCTCCGTAGTATGCAGTGCAGTGGCTTTATGGATGGTGTCATATAAGTGTGGAGGGAAGAAAAAAGAACAATTGATGCTGCCCTTCTCTTAGCTCCTCTTTGAACTCATTTTTTATATATAAAATAATAAAATTCTTCCTTTTCCTTTTTTTACTTTTCTTTTTAGTTATTGATTTGGCTTCGGCTTTTATTTTTCCAGTAATTCTTTACTTTCGCTCTACGTTCTGTTTTTGCTTCTTTTCCTGTCCACTTCATTTCATTTTTTATACAGGACAGGGAAGACAGACGACACAATCTTACTTAAAAGCAAAATCAAAAACGAATAAATTGAAGAAGCCATAGCACAGACATCCATTTCGATTTTTCACTATCCACCAGCCATCCACTATCGTTGACTTTATCGACATTGACCAAATACTTATAATCTATTTCATGGGAAAACATCTAAAGGACAGGAGAAGAAAAAAAACGTGAAATTATCCGAGAAATTTCTTCAAAAAATTTGGGAGCTTTTCCTTTTCCTTCCTTCCATCCCTCTTCCTTCCTTATTTTCCCACAATATGATTTTTACCTTTAAGTACTCATGAAGCTTCCTCTCGTCTATACTTTCAGTATTTTTGAGTTGCTCGCGATGCGCTAGACTAAACTTAAACTTTGTAGGTTTCTTTCTCTTTGGAATTTTTGGGAGGAAGCTGCAAGACAAAATTTTATTTTATATAAAAGTTTATAGCTAATGTAAGTTTAGATTGATCCCTCTGGTTTTCTGCCATAAATACCCTTTAAAAAATATATGCCTTCTTCACCTTCCCCTAATATTTCATCCTGCAAGAAATATCTTCTTCCTTTTAATAATAAATTTCGAAAAAATATCTTTTAAAGCTTCTCTCGTAGAATGATAGTAATAATATGCTTTTACCTTCATTTTCACCCTTCCCTATCATCATAGCATAGCACAGCCTTCACCATCACCACTGCCAGCGCCACTGCCATCCGGCACATCATCATCGTCATTGCACTTTGCAGCAGAAATAAGATTAGCAGCAGCATATAATGGCCCCTTAATAACGATTGCAGAACATACGCTTCTTACCTACTTTACCATTATCATCATCATCTCATAATCACTTCGTAGTAGTAAAGTAACATCTTCCTTTGAAACCTCGAAGTTAAGCCGCTTTTAAATTCTGCACTATGCACAATATTCACTTCTTCAGAAAGACAGAGAATGCAATGCAATGAGTAGTAAAAAGAGCTTTTATTACGAAATAAAGAGCAGGAGATACTGAAGGGCAATAATAATATGACAGTAGTGGCAATGTCTTTGAGGAGCGGCAGCAGTGGTTTGAACTATGAGTTTTTCAACGTTTATCAATGTTTTTGGGATCAGTTCATTTTTTGATTCTATACTAATACTGGAGTATACTGGAAAAATCTCCAATCATAGAGTGTTTCTGTCTTTTCCAAAATATATTTTCAGCGTTATATACAAGCTGAGTGTCTAACCCTTAAGTTACGTATGTTAAAGCAATTAACATAAATTACTTGCAATTTCTTCTAATATTTACAAAAAAATACTTTTTCCATCTGGAATTATTATAATAAGAAGGAAAAATGAAAGAAGTAAAAGATCAGACAGACTTTAGACAGTTAGACAGGGAAAAATATTGTTTTCAATGCCATAAAATGCCAAGAAAATAAATGTAACAGGAATCCCTTGCATATATATGAAGATTAAATGCGCAATGTCAAGTAGAATCTTACTCCATGAAAACTGAGAATGAAAATTGGCTGAAGTATGCATGGGAAAGAGAACAAGACTAATAATAAAAAATCATCACATTGTATTTTGATACTTTCAATCTTCCAAAAACGAAAAATTACTTTTTGTTGATAATGAACCGTTCAACCTACGAATTTGGATATTTCTTTTGTATTCCTAAAAAATTAATGATTTTTTTAAACCTGAGCCTCTGACTCTGACCTACATTTTTAAAAAATGGATGGATTGAGGATTGGCTGCACTGCGTATTAGTATTTAATGTGCTCTTGCATTTTTCCCATTCTATTCAGTTTTTTACCGAAGAAGAAAATAAAAAAGGAAAAAAGAAAAATGAAAATGAAAAATTCATATTCAAAAGCTCTCCTCATTTTTCATTTTACGCACTGTGAAATGTGAATGATCGATTTTTTCCCTTTTCACGCTTGCTTGATAAAAAAATATGAATCACAAAACTAGCCACCCACCTCCACCATCACGGTACAGTGGAATAGAATGGATCTGCTCTAGCTTTGCAAAATAAAAAACAAAAAATGGCAATCATCATTCAACTGTGTTGATGGCGGTGGTGGTGGGCTTGCACATGCTACTGCCATTGCCACTGTGACTCCATTTTAATTTTGAATTGAATGCTCCTGTATTATAAAAGTAAAAGTAACTCATTCTCCCTTTTGCATTCTACAGCACCGTTCACAAATTCATGTTCCAATTCCAAGAATTTTGTAAAACAGCAACGCAAAGCGGAGAAGCGTGTTGCATTCTATTTCATTTTATTTTGTATTACAATTTTGAAATATTTTGTATCGGGTAAAATGTTAAAAAGGAGAAAAGTCTGTTTGGCTGAAGCTGAAACTGTGAAAAGGTTTCATATTTTATGAGCCGCCGCTATACATAGCACATCACCATTCACCATCATCACTCTCCCTTTCTTTCTTTGTTGGCAGTGGTGGTGGTGGTGGCCTTGTATTCTTCTGGTAACGGTAACGGTAACCTCTGTAAAGTAAGTAAAGAAGAAAGGAACTACGACGAAAAGGAGATGAAGAATGAAATGATAAGAATGCTTTTGTTCGTAGCGTAGGTACATGCATAATATAATAAACCTTAAGTTAAGTATTTCGTTCTTCTCTTTGGTGCTTTAATGGAAGTCTTTTGCTTTTGAGAATATTTCGGGGGAAAAGAAGAAACGGAAGAAGGTATTGCTTGCTTGCGTTGTTGTTACTCGGTAGGGATTTCACTATTTTAGTTTCGTACTTCAACACAGATTGTGCATAATAAGTACTACATAGAAAGTCTCCGTCTCTCTCTCTCTCTCTTTCTCTCTCCCTATTTCTACCTTATTATTAATATTAGTCTCTGGAAAGAACGACGGAAAAGGGATTTTTTGAGAAAAGAGAGAGAGAGAGAGCAATGCCATGATTCAAAGTACGAACGAAGGTAAGTAAGGTCCTTTTTCTTTCTGAAGTGGCAAAGAGTGGAATCCCTTAATACCATTTTTAATGATGAAGGCGAAACAGCAGCAGCAGCATTCTTCTTCTTATGAAAGTAGAAAGAAAGGAAATTTAATGTTGAATAATATTTCGTTATAGTTGTGAATAAATTTCTATTATGAATAAATAATAGTCTAAAAAACTAAACTAAACAGGAAAAAAGCTCGGAACGGAACCAGTTGCAAAAGAAAACGTAAAATATGACGAAAGGAATGACAGAAGTTCTTACTTGTAGCTTTTTATTAAAGAAAAAAACGAGAGAGAAATGAAATGTAGAGGAACGAACGAGCCAGCGAACGAAATGTTGTTTTTTTTGTTGATGTATAATAAATCTGAAAAGGAAGTAAGTAGCTTAGCGCGAAATAGGAAGAAAAATAACTACGAGTGGAAAAAAACTGGAAGTGAAGACATTTTTTGTAAGGAAGGGCGGATGTAGACGAAGAGCTGCTCCCTACTTACTTTTCAAAAATATAATAATAATCAACTTCATATGAAAATAGAAATATTTATTTTAACATAAAATTCATAAATATAAATAAAAGTTTTGTAAATCTTTTTTTTCATTTTATAATGACAATGTCAGTTTTGGAATGGAATTGAACGCAACTCATTTTCATCATCATCCAAAAAAAGAAATGACGCAAATAATAATAAATAAGTTAGTTATACCACTTTTTTTTACATGACATGTACCAAATTGGAATTTAGATTTTGAAGTTTGGAAAGTTTTATTTTCTGAGCCAAAAAATAAGATTCGTTTGGGAAGTTGGAATTTTTACGGAAATTTGAAATAAAATTATTAAAAATATGAATAAAATACTCGTATATGTAATCGAAATGACTTAAAATTAGACTTGACCTAATTTGGTAAAAAATTATTATGCAAATTATCCGGAAAAGGGAAAGAACTTATATTTAGAATTTGGAGAGGAAAGTGACAGAAAAATGAATTACTTTATCGAGAACTTCAACTTCTCAATGAAATATTACGTCTTTTTAAGCTTAATAAGTTGCAAATAAGTAGATTTGGGGCAATATAAGACAAGTTGGTAAAAGTATTCTGTTCTGGGAACGTTTTAATGGATTTATTAGAGAAAAATAAAAAAACTGCATTAAAATATGAGTGGGAAGGTGAAGGTGACATTTTTCTCTCTGGTGGAGTAAATTTATTGATAAAAGTATTTCGGGTACAAATAATAATATAATAATAGTAATAAATAGGTGAAAAGAGCGAGACAAGATAAAAAAAATACTGAACTGAACTACGTGACTTACCATTAATATCGTAGGTAAGTAGCTCTGAACAAGGTGGAATCCTAAGGATCTTGACAGGTGAAATTCGGCAACGAGACAGCTGTAGTTACCTAAAACAACAGGGGAATAAAAAGTAGGCAATTAAACTTCTGCTTCTGCTGCTGATTTTGCTTTTCTAGCAGAATTGAGAATTGTGCATGTTCCTTATTATTTTTTTTATTTTATTGATTTGCACTTATCGTCAATTTACCCCTAATCCCAACTAAACCACCTTTCAATTTAAGAAATTCTTACTTAGCGCAAAAGACGATAGATATTTGAAGAAAAACAAAATTAAAAGGATATAATACCGAGGGTGGTGCACGTACCGATTTGAAAACTTTCTTGACATCTGTCTGTAATAATGTCCACGAGTTCGAATTGAGACATGCCCAGGTTCCCTGTGGTCACGGGGCTGCCTTCCTTCCACGCTAATATTAGTTCTTCAACTGTTTTGGAAACTGTTAACAACACAGATAGCAAGTTAGTCACGTATGAACTTAACATTTTCAAGCAAACATTTCAAGTAAAGCAAAATTAGTTTTTTGCATTTTTTATGACTTGCTCAAATAATTTTTAAAACGCAAAAGCAGCATATTATAATCAACTTTAGATTTTTATCTAAAAAAAATAATCACTTTTTTCAGTTTTTTCGCGAAAAATAGTTAATGAGAAGAGCAAAGCTACAAAAATTACGATTACATCACTACTTTCCTACTTTTTTAGTTTACCTCTAGAAACGAAATCACAAAATGTTTTTATAAAAATAGAAGCAGAAGCGAAGTATAATCCAACAACAACAAGTGATGACAGATAGAGAATAGAGATAGTTATGCTAGCATGGATGAAAGAACAACAACAACAAACAAACAAGAAAGCTCTGCTCTGCTGGAACTGCTGCCAACTCGAATCATAAAAGGAATTCTGAAAGTACAAAAGAAAATCATAATAATAATACGCAACGAGAGGAACATTAACTCTTCTCGTTCGGAGTAGAGAGTGAGAGTAGATTATTTTTTCACGCTTTCGTTTTCTCCAAATCTATTAAGAGCTAAAGCAGGGAGAGCAGCCATCCATTTTCCCATTTTCGTAATATCATCATCCTTCTCAGAGAGTGCATTTAAAACGCCTGTTGTCTTCTTTCAAGGAAAAGAAAAAAACAATTTGCTGCTGCTGCTGAAACTAACTTTTTTGTGTAAAAATGTTTTTTCCTTTTTTCCATTTACACGATTTCTATTTTGTCACAATCAATTAATGGAAGAACTGTGTTTACTCCAAGAAAAAAAATGCAATGACAAGACAATAGAGGAAATAACAACGCAACGCGCTCAGCATTCATTTTAGGCTTTCGCTTCTCATTTTCATTGTTTTTCTTTATAGAGAAGAAAAGAGAAGAAAAAAACGGATGATGATATTTCAACAGTTCCGCATCCCAACCCAAAATTTTCACTTACGTAATAGAAATAATAACAATACTGGTCTGAAATGAGTGGGTGAAAAAGAAAATGTTGATGATGTTTCTGGCTTTATATGTTTTCTCCATAAAAATGACTAAAATGGCAAACGGCAAAGCCAAAGCTTGTATCGTCATCGTATCGTCGCCTTGCTTCCTTCCCTTCTCTTCTCTCCCATTAAATATTTACTTCAACACAAACACAACAGTTAAGATCCTTATGTAAAGTGTCAGACATATGTTTTTTTGGAATTACTTCCACTATTTAATCACCATAAGAATCCGGAAACTTCCAGAGAAAAGTAATAAGCAATGCTCATTTTGTCTCTTAAATAGAAAGTTGGAAGACAGAGCTAAAGAAATTTAAAAAGAATATTCGTAATAGACTTCTGTTCCGCAGTAATAAAAGCAACTTTTCCACTCGCAACAGCTCATTTCATTCCAATAATATTTGTTTTCTTTTCCACTTGAGAAAGAGAGAAAAAGTTTTCGCTTCTTAGGAGCTGAAATGTATTCATATTTTTTCGCTTATAGTTAAACTTGTGCTTTTGCTTTAGTTGCTCGAGAAGAAGACACCATCGAAAGTAAAATAATATGACATTGGCTCGGCTTATATTATTGGCAGCCACTTCGTTTCGTGAAGAAGTTCGTTATTTCCTTCCACTCCATTCCACGAAGGAAGAAGTGAAAGTCATCCATTTTTGTTGGTTTTCCATATCAGGAAAAAGTTTTGGTGTTGGTGTTGGTGGCGCTGGTTTTTGTGGGAGGTTTGTTGTTTTGTGGTGCGACGGTTGTATTATTTTTGACAAGGATAATATGGCAGAAAAAGAGGAAGAAGCAACATGCTGCTGCTGCTGCTGCTGCTTCCGCTGCTGCTGTTACTGGAGTAGAAATAACTTTCTTAATGTTCTTCGGTTGAAGGGAAAACATGCAATATTCATGGGGAAGCTGCCAGATTAACTTTTCACTGTACTAATTATAGCATAAAAGTATAAAGAAAATAGAAGATGAAGTTATTTTATTGGAAAAATTATGTTGCATAATAATAAGAGTGTCGCTTGCTCTTGCCGTAGCCATTTGGCATGTTGCTGCTGCTCCGTCCCTGCTTTTAAATAGAAATGGAGCCGAAAGTAGAACGGAATAAAGTAAAATAAAATAAAATGATACAATGTAGAAAAATGTTTTTATGAATAAGATTATTTTGCTTTGCATTTACATTGGCAAAAGTATTATTTAGAGTTTTATGTTATGTGAGAGGAATACACAATTGTGTGTAAAATGAAAGTCTAGACGATGGATTAATTGTGTAAGCAATTTATGTGATAAATTTTTTAACACAAGAATTAACTGATACAGAAGGCAACTAATTACAGAGGAACATAATGGATAGAATTGTGGCCTTTATCAAACTATATTAACACCAAATCATTTAAAATTTATTTTTTAAAAGTTGAATACGAAGTTTAGAAACAATGCTTTTAAATGTATCCTGAACATTGTCAGAACTGAAGAGGGAAGCGGAGGTTTGGTATTTCGAAAAACTACGATGCCTATAATGAAGCGGTTGTAGGATGTCAAATTGGTAACAACAAAATCGAAAATTAACTAATGAAACAACCCTTCTTCTCTCAGATCTAGCCGCTACGCAATGGTCTACGCGCCCAGTGACAGTTATGATGAAATTAAAGATTGATTAGTTTGAATTAGATCGCCGTAATTAATAAATTATTATGCAAGTTGGTACACAAAATATTATCTGGGATACGGATTTGTTTATTGGCCTTTTACCACTGGTAAAGACCGAAATTTCACTCAAAAAAATATTAACAACAATTAATAAACTCTACTCTAGCTACTACTACTATTTAAATATTTAATAATTGATTAAATAAATATTTTTAATTAAATTAATTCACTTCAAAAAAAATAATATACGCGAAACTCCTATTACGCAGCTGTTGCTGCTGTTGGGTGGAGAAGAGCAATGATAATCTCGTATATGCTGCTGCTGCTGCTCCTCACAGCCTGTCCAAGACAAAGACAGAAAGCCAAGCTATCTTTTTAAACACAAATTGGCGTAGGATCCTTTTTCTCGATGGTTGGACCTTTGGGGCACTTCTTCAGGGAAGAAAAAACCGTT